>CM043320.1:28459018-28756518 GCA_023736055.1 Quercus glauca
CTAAAAACGGATCTGCATCTTCATTAGATGTAGATCTAAATTTTTCTTAAATCAAAAACGGATCTGCATCTTCATTAGATGCAGATCTGAATTTTTCTTAAAACAAAAACGAATTTGCATCTTCATTAGATGTAGATTTGAATTTTCTTAAATAAAAAACGAATCTACATCTTCCTTAGATGCAGATCTGAATTTTTCTTAAAACAAAAAGGGATCTGCATCTTCATTAGATGCAGATCTGAATTTTTCTTAAATCAAAAACGAATCTGCATCTTTCTTAGACATAAGTCTGAAATTTTCTTAAAACAAAAACTGATATGCATCTTCCCTAGATGTAGATTCGAATTTTTCTTATAACAAAAACTAATCTGCATCTTCCTCAAAGGTGGATTTGCATCTTCCTTAGATGTATATCCGAATTTTCCTCAAGTTAAAAACTGATCTGCATCTTCATTAGATGCAGATCTGCATTTTTTTCAAATTAAAAATTGATCTATGTTTTCGTTAGATGTAGATCTGATTTTTTTTAACATAGCAGATTTTGAAAAAAAAAAAAAAAAGGATCATGAATGGTTGTGTTTGTTGTGTTTGTTTTATTTAGTACACAGCATAAATTTATTTCATGAATGAAATCCTCTTGCCAAGAAGTCTTTTTCATATTTTTTTTACACATATAAAAACATATCTGATTTTTTTTTTTAAATACACAAATCTGATTTTTTTTTTATTATCACAAAACATATCTGATCTTTTACAAATCAAAAACCATTTTTTCTCAGTTCTCAAAAAACAGATCTGATATATTTTCAAATCAAAAGATTTTGTTTTCTTTAATAAGCACATATCTGAAATTTTCTTTTCAAAAAACCAATTTTTTCAAGTTCTTAAAAACAGATCTGATTTTTATAAACCAAATTCAATTTATTATCACAACAACAAATTTGAATTTTTTTTAATAAAAAGGAGGATGCATTCATAAATAAACTTGTGTGATTTAGTTTTTTTTTTTTCATGTGTGCAACATATCATTCATGTCATGCATAAAGGGTATATTGGTCACAAGAATCTAGAAGACCAGACTCTGTCTGGGCAGAATGGGTGCCTAATACCTTCCCATTCCGTAACCTAGCCTCCGAATTTAGAGTCTTTGGATAGGTAGACCTAGGCTTTATCTTTGTCTTTATTTATTTTGGGTAGATTGTAACTAGGAAAAAAAGCCATGTATTTTTGGTAGTTTGTAACTAGGACCCAAAGCCATGTAAATTTCAATTTATCTAACATGTATTTTTTTACTCAATCAATGAAATAAAACAATTCAGTCACACCTTGACCAAGTTGTAACCCTCAAGAAAGTAAGTTTGAGCCTTTGTTAACCATTTCTTTGTGAGCCAAGAACCAAGCCTTCATTATAAGCCAAGTAAAAGTCCTCTCTGATCAATTGAAGTTGTTTATGTGAACTATGTTAGGCTTGATCCCTTTTGGGTACATAGGCAACTGTGTGAGGTTTAGCCACACCACATCATGTAAATTGTGTAAAAGTAAAAGAGCCTGCTAGGCTGAAAACCCGCAAGGGTGGTCTAGGCAAAACTTAGGGCCAAAAAAAAAAAAAAAAGTAAAAAAGAAAAGAAAAGAAAAAGTAAAAAATGCCTGCTAGGTTGAAAACCTGTAAGGGGGGCCTAGGCAAAAGTTAGGGTAAAAAAAAATAAAATAAAAAAAAATAAAGGAAGTGAATCAGTTAAACTAGGGGCAAGGTGGAACCCACAAGGAGGATGCGTCCTAATATTTGAACATTTCAAAAGTTATCCATAATGAATCAAGTGTTCGGTTCCCATTTTTACCATGCCTTTTAGGATGGTCTTGTTTCGTATCTTCCTTTCTTAGAATCTGTTTGACCTTGAGTTTTGTGATTTTTTGTGTTTGTCACTTCTTTAGAAGTTGTCATGTCTGTCCTCGTCTTTGGTATCTTCATGTTTGTTCTCAATCCTTGCAGATGGTCTTTGATCTTTGTTGTTTGTTTTTATGTCATGTATGTTTGTTTTCTTGTTTGTGTCTTTGTTCCATCTTGGGCCTTATGCCCATATTATACTCCGTTTGGGCCTTAAGCCTTTCCTTACTTTATGTTGGGCCTTAGGCCCATCTTGTTTAGCATTTTGAGTCTTTGCATGCTTTGTTATGTTTGTGTGCCTCCTATGTTGTTGTGTTCATCCTTTTTGTTATCTTTTGTGATCACATGTTTGTTTGATGTTTTATGTGAGTCTTGTGTAGTGTTCTTTTTTCTTATGTGAGTCATGTGTATTTTTGTTTTGTATTCTTGCATGTTTGCATGAATCTTGTGTGTATGTGTTTTTTTTTTTTTTCAAACATTGTGTGGTTGTGTGTTTGTGTGAGTCATGTATGACTATTTGTGTCCCATGTTTTCTTATGGTACATTTCTTGTTTGCTTGATTGGTTACATGTATGTGTGTCATGAAGGTAGAGTCCTTAAAACTCGAAAACATCCCAGATTTTCTTATGGTACATTTCTTGTTTGCTTGATTGGTTGCATGTATGTGTGTCATGAAGGTAGAGTCCTTAAAACTCGAAAACATCTCAGTTTTTTTTTTTTTTTCTTTTCTTTTATGTGGTTTTTCACACTTCTTATCAGAAGTGCGCCAATCACCTTTTTTGAGCACGCCCCCATATTTGCATGTTTGCTTGCATGTTTGTGTGTGTAGTGTGTGTGGACTCAAAGGTTATTAACTCATAACATGTTGTCTCTTCAGACTTTTAACTATACTTGGAGTGTAAGCAAAGTTAAAAGAGGGACATTTGTAGACGCCACATTTTGTATCCGTTAATAAATTTTGGTCCCCGACCCCAATGATGAGCTTGACATATGTCAACCAAGGGTAATTAAAGAGTTCACAATAGTTTGGAAGTAATCACAACTCAAAAGTGCTCAAATCACTTTGAAATTGATATTGAAAAATGACCTTTGCTCACTATTTTGACCATAACTTTTGATCCCTGAAGACTTTTTGAGTGAATTTTGTTTCATTGGAAAGTAAACATCATGTGCTTCAATTTGAACACAAATGTTTCCTAAGTTGGACTTATATTGAGTAAGTTATGACCATTTTAAGTTGGACCAACTAGGCAGTCAGATTTTATGGGTTTTAAAACTTCATTTTAAGGCCCAAAATATCATGCTTTGATGTGGGCTGGACCATAGACCATTGGAACGTCCAATACTATTTAAAAGCCCCAAAAACCCTAATTTTAACTTATAAAATACTCATTTTATGTCTCAAATCAAGACCCCGGCTAGAGAGAGTGATTTTTTGGCCTCCATCTTCTCTAAGACCTTTTTCTTTTTTGTTTTTCTCTTTTCAAAACTGGAGGCAGCCTCTTAGCACGCTTTTTAATCATCAAAAAAGCTTTCTTTAGTTAGTTCTAAGGTAGAAAACTTGTTTTCAAAATTGTTTCTAAAAACCTTTTCAAAACCTTTTGTTCTTGAATTGTGATTACTAACAAATATTGTGTTCTTTGATTATCTTTGTTTTCTCCATTTAACCTTTGTGATTGTAGGCATTAAGGGGCCAGTTAAATAACTTAAAATCTGTGATTCTGAAGCAAGACGAGTCTCTTTTCCATGATTTACCACCTTGCTTAATATGATTCACATGATTTTCTTGATATATTTTCTCCATTTGTTGTATTTGATGTGTTTGATTATGTTTGATATGTTCTAATATGATTTTAGGTTGTTTATAATCTATTCTTGTTGTCCTTGGTTTGTTATTTTGGTTTCATGTAAAGTATAACATGTATGTTTATTTTATGTAGTTTAGTTTAATTATTTGTTTTGTTTCATGTTTATTTGTTTATGTTGTTGCTTTGTGTTTTCGTTTTATGTTAGTTTAGTTTTTAGGTTTCTAACATGGTTGTTTGATCTCACATATTACATCTTTGTTTGATTAAATCTCTAAAAATGTAATTTTTCGAATTGTTGCTAAAGGATGCATACGCATTTTTGAGTATGGGTACGCATAGTTGAATACGCGTACGCAATCCGAACCCATATTAGGACAAAATCTTGTTTTTTTTTTTTTATGATTTTAATCACTTTTTAACATGTTATTTGATTCTGTTTGACTATGATTAGGTTAATTATTTATGTTTAATTATTTTCCATGTTTGCTTTAGTATTTTTTTCCTTGTTTAGTCTATTTGATATTCTTTCCTTGTGTGTTTTATTTAATTGTCAACTTGCCATGTTTAATTTATTTAGTTTGATTTATTTTGTTTATTTCCTTTAATATTGTGATATGTTTTTAACATATTGCATGTGTTTTTTTATTTAAAGTGCATGATGTATGTTTAGGTTAAGGATTAGGGCTCTCTTAATAAACTCTTTCATTAAATATGACTTAGCAACACATAATGGAGGTAGGCCCACAAGCTGGCTGGTCTTGGGTGCCTAACACCTTCCCAAGCCATACCCAAACTCCGAACCCATAATTTGGTACGTGGACTCATGTGTGTAAGTGATTGGCCCAAAGGGCCCAATATGATTCCTAGACTTAATCTAGGTGGCAACTCCATTAGTCCACAACAACCCACTCCAACAATCCCCCACATGTTACAAACACTAAACTAGGAAAGACAATAAACTCAAGAAAGCATGCATCAATATAATACCAAAAGGTTTTAACCATGCTTAGGATAGATAAGTAGGAACTACTAGACATTGGTAGAGTTAGACTCTTTTAACCAAGCTATTAGATAACGAAACTTACCATCCACATACATTTCTTTACCCAGGTTGTTCCATAAGCGGGTTGGTGCCTTATTTTGGCAATGTGCCACTGGGTTTCATGAGAGCTCTAGAGACCTACCCAAGTCTCATAGGAAGCGGCACAACTTCCACTCACACATAGGTGGCACCCGTGAGGAGTGTGTGCAGTACACCCCATCCCAACAGGTAGGGACTATGGATCCATTAAAAGCTTAAGGGTCCGTTTGGTTGGAGAAGTGGAAAAGTGGGAAGATGAAAAATTGTGGGAGGATGAAAAAATGGGAGGATGGAAAATATTTAGTTTTCCCTCTTGTGCGTTCGGTTGAAGGGGTGGAAAAGTGGGAGGGTGGAAAACTCTTTTGTTTGGTTTGAGAGAAAAAGAGAAGGATGGAAAATGTAATTTATATAAATTGACTATTATACCCTTGTTACATATTATGTAAGAAATAGATTTATTTATATCCATTAAATAATATAAAATTTACAACATCATATATATAAATTTATATTTATATTTTTATTATTATAATATAAAAATTAATGTCATAAGAAAAAAAACCAAAAAAAGAAGAAGAAGAGAACATCACGTTGAAAAAAAAAAAAGAAAAAAAAAAAGAAAAGCATGTCACGTTGAGAAAAAAAGAGCACGTCACCTTGAAATAAAAAAAGGAAAAAAAAAAAAAGAGCACGTCAGGTTGGAAAAAAAAAAGGAAAAAAAAGAAAAAAAAAAGGAAAAAAAAAAAAAAACTCACAGAACATCACGGTGAAAAAAAAAAAAAAAAAAAGAAGAGAGAGAGAGAAGAGAACCTGGGAAGGGCATTTGTGGAAAAGTGCTACACTAGCACTTTTCTCCCCCAAGTTTTCCTCCCAATTTGGGAGGAAAAAAAATGTGGGCCCGGAGAGAAAACTTTTTCTCCAGTTTTCCATTCTTCCTATTTTCCTTCCTCAAACGAACAGTGGAAAACAACTATTTTCCTCTCTTTATTTTCCATCCTTCCTATTTTCACTCCAAACGAATGGGGCCTAAAGCTCAACCTCCAACAGTCTGCAACTTAGCACTGTCTCATACCATAGGGATGGACTTATCACTAATCTCTTTAATGAGATAGCAGAAAACACAATAACTGATAGTGCCCATATAGACCACCAATGACCTCTACCCATTTAACCACATACGTGGAATCACCCATCGTAGAGGTTGGGCATTGGCCATAGTGTCACAATTTGGGTATTAGTTCTATCCCCCTCGATGTCTCACTCACCGGCCGTCTTGCTAGCGGCTTGGTCAAAGGATCGGACAAATTCCTTTCTGACCTCACAAAGTCCAAGGACATTACACCATTATCAATAAGCTACCTCACAATATTGTGCCTCAATTGTATATGTTGACTTTTCCCATTATAGATTTGCTCTTAGTATATGCTAAAGGAGTGCATGGGTCGGATTGGGTGGATAAAAGCCAATATTTCTATCCAATTCGCCACTAGCAGGTTGGAAAAATTCCAATCTGCCACCAACCCACTAAAGTCTACATTTGGCGGATTGGTTACAAATTTTGGCGGTTTCAACCTAGCGGGTTAGGCAGGTTGTGCGAGTTGGCATTAACAATGTTATTTTTTTAAAAAAATTATCACAATCTACAATTTATTATTGCATAATCTCAAAATATAAGTAATGCACACACAAAATTAAAGGTAGATTTCGTTGGATAATCTCAATTCCAACACAAACATAGGGTCAATAAAAAGAGATATATCATCTCTGATAGACCTTGTCTCCACAAAAAAAGGAAAAAGAAAAAGAAAAAACAATAGGCTGTTGCCTTACAACTAAGGAAAATTAAATCAACAAACCTAAAGTCTTAACATTCCCAAAGTCACATCAAGGATTCAAAACAATAACATTCCAACATAACAAATAAACTTCGAAATGGTATGCATGGTCTCAATATTTACGAGAATATATGGGACCCAAATTAAAAAGACAAAAAACATACTCAATAAAAATATAGACACAAACATTAAGCAATACAAGACATAAAATCAACTATCTTTGTGTTTGTCTAGGAGAGTACACAGTTGATGGAAGGTGAAGAATTGAAGGGATAAAAAAAAAAGAGGCTTCAAAGAGGTTGAGGAAGAAAAAGACAAAATAACATGAAAGAGGGAGGGAGAGGACGTGGTTGAAGGTGAAGGCTAAATACAGAGTGTATGTAGTATACGGTTGAAGTGATTTTAGGGGTTCAATGTTGACTTTTTATTTTTATTTATAAGGAATTGATTATTGATTAACTGTAAAAATTGATTAACTTTACATCCAAAATATACGGTTAATCAATTTGAACTAATATATATTTATTTTTTATTTATGTATAATTAATCTGGTAGGTCGCGTTGTAATGAGAAGCTTCAAAAAGGTTGAGGAAGAAAAAGACAAAATAACATAAAAGGAGGAGGGAGAAGAAGTGGGTGAAGGTGAAGGCTAAATACATAGTGTATGTAGTATACGGTTGAAGTGATTTTAGGGTTTCAATGTTAACTTTTTATATTTTGTATAAGAAATTGATTATTGATTAGCTGTAAAAATTGATTAACGTTACATATAGAATATATAGTTGATCAATTTGAACTAATATATATATATATATATATATATATTATTTATGTATAATTAAGCAGGCGGGTCGGGTTGGCAATGCTTCAATTCATTATCCAACCCAATCCGCTATTTTGGGCGTTTATCCCGGCCAACCTAAACCACCTAATTTAATGACCTGCACAGGGCGGGCGAGTCGGCTGTAGGTCGATCGAGTTGGCGGATCAATCAGATATTCCGCACACCCCTACATGCTATGACAACCTGACAATCATAATGCATGCAAACAGAGGCAATAGAGTTAGTATACAATGATATATCAATTAACAAACTCCTACGCCACTTGGTTTCAGACCCAGCCTTCTCTAAGGCCACTAACTCTGATTCCATGGTGGATCTTGCTATGAAAGTTTGCTTGGATGATTTCCAAGAGACAACCCCTCCATCTAGTGTGAACACATATCCACTAGTAGGCTTTACCTCATCTGTATTAGAGATTCAATTAGCATTACAATATCCTTCTAATATAGCACGATAACCATAATATGACAAACCATAATAAAAAATACCCTTTAAATATTTCAACAATCTAGATATTGCATCCCAATGTTCAATACTAGGATTATGAGTATACCTACTCAATCTACCAACAACATATGCAATATCAGGGCGAGTACAGTTTGTCAAAAACATTAAATTATCAATGATTTGTGCATATTTATCTTGTGAAACACTATCACCACAATTTTTAATCAAGTGCACCTTTGAGTCAAAAGGAGTAGACATAGGTGACATATCAAAGTGTTTAAGCTTTTTAAGAATTTTCTTTGCATAGTTGATAGTGTAATGCAATCATTATCCCTAAGTATCTTGATGCTCAAGATTACATTTTCCTCATCCAAATCTTTCATATCAAAGTTAGAGGCAAGAATACATTTAGCATCATGCACAACATCAAGGCTAGTTCCAAATATAAGCAAGTCATCAACATACAAACATATAATAACACATTCATTATCATTAAACTTGCTCTATATGCATTTATCGGCACCATTAATCACATACCCATGTGTAAGCATAACATTATCAATTTTTTCATGCCATTGTTTAGGTGTGTTGACACTCAATTTTGCAACCCACATTTAACCTCACATATATGGTAAAAGGTTAATTTCACTTTAGAAATATACATCTTAATTGTAGCCACTAGATCGTTAATTTCATTCCATCAAAATGATCTTGACGTTGTAACAATCAAATTGACTGGTCATAAGTCTTAATCGGACCATCAGATTGAAAGTTATTATCAAATCAAGTTTTAATGGCCGAGATGCTCTATCACAAATTGAGTTCGACTATATGTGGTTATGAACAATTGATTCCAATTGGTTATAATTATAATCAATTTGAAATTAATGACGTGTCATAATTTGATTGGCTATGACTACATCTTATGGTAAGGTTGCACACACTTGATTAATTAGATAATCAAATATTAATTATTCAATGAGCAATTTGTGTAATTTTTTTTTAATTGGGGTAAATTTGGAATTGATTATGTCTAAAATGGAAGTGAATGAATGACCTCTGCTCACCATTTCATTGATATCTTTCAGAATATTTTGAATCTGGGCGAGATTAATTTCGCCAAAAACTAGACATCTAGGGCTTCAATTTGAGCATAAGAACGAGAAAATTCTAACCATAATTGAGTAAGATATTATTTTTTGAATTTGGATTTGCAGGCTGTTACAGGAGTTATGGGAAAGACCAAATTCTTAATCATTTTGCTTGCTCATCACTCCCACCAATCTCCAAATTTATTACCCCAACTTTCTCTAAATACTGAAATAGGGTATAGGTTCATGATTCTCTTAGATCTTTTGTCAACCCTATTTGAATGTCCTTCCATTCATAGTTTCTCCACCACCACTATATAAACCTTTCCTCTCCTTCATTCCATGACACAGAGAAGCACCCTCTCTTCTCCTCTCTTGAGTTTTAGTGAAGTAGAGTAGTCTTGTCATATCTTGGTCTTCCTGAGACTCAAGGTATTGAGTGAGACTTACTCTCCCTCTCATAGTTCTTCTTTTCTACTCCACCTTTAGGACCTCTACCAAGAGTTTCCTCCTCCACCGTGTGGATCTTGCATGTAGGTATAATCAGGGGTGGAGCCCTGGCCCGCACAAAAAACACCTTAACTTATACTTACTACAACCTCATACCTACTTTATTTTTAGGTAAAAATAAGAAGTAGCTATCCAATTAGATAATTGAACATTAATCAAAACTATATCCCTTAATTGCTGAGGAATTTCACCTAAACAAAAGTTTTCTTCACTCACACTTCATTAAAAATTTAACTAATTTAAATGCCACTCTGTTTCTTGGTCTTGAAACAAAGCATAGCTTATAATTTCTAAATGACGCAAGAGTGCTTTCATGCCCTCAGTCCTTCACTAGCATGCCTTGCATAAAAGCTTCATGTGTATCATAAGCTATCACTAGAAGATGAAGTATATTATTCAATTACCAACGACTTTGACGAAGTTTGGACTATGGAGATTTAATAAACCAGGCATAGTGGTGTTATTAATGCCTAGGGATGATTTCTAATGGGTTTATTTTTGGTTTGAGTGCTATAGAGTGTAGCCAATATAAAATTGTTGGCTTGACACGGAAGCATAGTGTTGTAATATCATGCATGTAACCAAGTTGCTAGGAATTTGAAGCTAACTATATAAGAAATATTATATTATAGATTCACACATTATATTTTGAGTATTTTTTTTATAAGTAAAAGTTTATTGTTAATAAAATAATTTGAGCATTTTATAAGTCTTCATTAATCAAAATTACATAAAATTGCACATCATTTCATTCATAACTCAATTTTGGACTTAGAAAATTAATGCTCATGTAAGGAAAAGTCTTTTACTTTCCCTCTTTCTTGTGTGTGTTTGTTTCTCCAAAAAAAGTGATTAAAAGCTAAATAGATAAATACAACAAAATGAATATACTTTCTTTTCGTGACAGTTTTTTTTTTAAAAATCATTAAAATATTATTAAATATTCAAATGAACAAATTTTAATTTTTCAAATTTGTGTCAAATACTATATATTCACAATGTGCATAATTGTGAGTTATTTATAAATTCCCCCCCCCCCCCCCCCCAACTTAAATCCTAGCTCCGCCACTGGGTATAATCCATTTCCCTAACTTGTTTCTTTATATTACTATGATGAGATTAAGATTAGAGCATGCTAGTGTTTATTTAAATTCCTTGAATATGTTTGAATGTTCTTAAATGTTCATATGCGTTCTTCACATGTTCTTGGTTGTTCATCACATGTTTGTGCTTAACACTAGCTTTGATCTTAAATCCACATAAAAAATATGAAAAACATGTTTGTTTCATAATTTTCTCAAATCCTTGAATCTAGGACACCAACATCCACACACATTCACTAGAATTTATTTTTTTTCCAATCAAAATGCAATAAATAAATGGAATTAGGGTTTATCACATGCACACACATGAAATTCAACATGCAAATTGATTGATAACATATTGGATGATATGATATGAATGTTGGCCACTATAGTCTAGAAGACTGGTTTCACTGGGCAAGGTGGGTGCCTAACTCCTTCCCATCTTATAACATAGCTTGCGGACTTAGATCAAGGGTTAATAAATCAATGCTTATCCATGTAATTTTCAATTTCTAGATTGTAACTAGGAAACAAATCTATGTACTTTATCTTAGATTGTATCTAGGACCAAAGCCATGTAATTTCCTATGATCAATGTAAATTCAATTTCAAATTAATAAAATGATGAAATTTTCAATTATGGTTTCCTTTTCTTTTTTCAATAATTAAATAAGTAGCGACTTCATTGTAAAATCCTTATTCTAAAAGGGAATATATAATCAGTCGAACCTTTATTTTGAGAGACAATAACATGACTCCACCCATTCACGTGGGTTTGGCCCAACACTAAAAAGGGGTTGGGGGCGCGGTCTCTCACAAGATGCTTGTTTTAAACCATATAAAAATTTAACCAATTTACAAACTTTATGTTCTTGTCCAAGAACTACATAACCTTCGGGTTTCTCCATATAAATTTCTTCTTCTAAATCACCATTTAGAAAAGTAGTTTTAACATCCATTTGATGTACACCAAATTTGTAAATAGATGCAATGACAAATAAAATTCTAATAGATGCAATTCTAGTAACCAGAGAATAAGCATCAAACTAATCCACATTATGTTTTTGCTTATAGCCCTTAGCTACCAAGTGTGCTTTATACTTATCTATTGTACCATCCAGTTTCAATTTCCTTTTAAATACTCATTTGCAACCAATAGGTTTAACCTTCAATGGAAGCCCAACTAATTCTCAAGTATAATTAGACATAATAGACTCTAATTCATTATTCATGGCTTCCTACCAAAACGGTGCATCTATGGATTTAATTGCATCATAGTAACTTACAGGTTCATCTTCAACAACATAGGCAAGGAAATCGTTATCATAATCCTTTTCCTTCCTAGCTCGATTGCTCCTTCTTATTTCTTGCACATCATCAACAAAGTTATTAGAAGTTTCAATAGAATTACGCAACACTTTGTCCTTATTTTTCAAAGGAAACATATGCTCAAAGAAAATGGCATTTTCATATTCAATAATAGTATATGATTCTAAGATATCACTTTTGATGACAAGAAATCTATAGCATGAACTATTGCAAGCGTAACCAATAAACACACAATCACATGTTCTAGAACCAAGCTTTCTCCTTTTAGGCTTGGGTAGCATGACTTTAGCCAAGCACCCCCACACTTTGAGGTATTCCAACCATTCCGAAAGCTCATAAGGAGTTTTACCAGTTTTCTTATGAGGTTCCTTATTTTGAATATGGCAAACTGAAAGAATGGCCTCCTCCCACATGTTGGAAGATAGCCCGGAACTAAAAGTAAAGCATTCGTCATCTCTTTAAGTGTTCAATTTTTCCTTTCAACTATTCCATTAGATTCAGGTGAATAAGGTGGAGTTACCTCATGTATTATGATATTTTGTTCACAAAAATCCTTTAAAGGAGTAGACTCATATTCACCACCTCTATCAGTTCTAAGTGTCTTAATCCTTTTATTCTTTTGGTTCTCAACTTCACTTTTATACTTTATAAACATCTCCAAAGCTTCATCTTTGGTTCTTAGTAAATAAAATTTAGTGAATCTATAGTGGTCATCAACAAAGATCACATAAAATCTTTTACCACCTTTAGTCATGGTCTGTTTTAAATCACCTTTTGTTATGGATTTACAAGATTTCTTGGTGATTTTAGTTTCGGAAAAAATTTCACATTTGTCCATATTAGCTTCACTTAGTGAATTAATGATTCCACATTCTTTCATTTTCTTTATATGGCCAAGATTAACATGTCCAAGTCTACCATGCCAAACATCAATGGATTCAACTAAGTAAGCACAAGAAGATGAACCACTTTCATTAATAACTTGATCAACATTAAGTATAAAGAGACCATCATCATCATAGCCCTTACCAACAAAGACTTCATTCTTAGTTAAGTAACTATGCCACCATCAAATAAAACTTTAATACCATCCTCATTAAGCAAATGTACCGAAATGAGGTTGTGTCGAAAGTGAGGTACATGAAGGACATTATTGAGTGAAAGAGTTTTACTGAAAGTTAGCTTTAAGAGTACCTTCCCTTTACCACTCACCGACACGGACCTATTGTCCCCAAAACAGACACATTTGGTGTCTTTCGCCATAGAAGTGTAGGAACTAAACTCCTTTTTGAATGCACCAATATGCCTTGTGCAAGCCGAATCAACTACCTATCCTTTCACTTTTGCCACCAAATGTGCCTCACACACTACCGCCGCAATGATTTCTTCGGTTTCCACCATATTTGCCTTATTTGATGTTGAGCCTTTGTTGTTGAAGTTGCCTTTTGCCCTACATGTTGCCGCATAATGACCTATCTTGCCACGAATAAAACAATTACCCTTTTTCTTTTGGATTTGAGGATTTAGGCCATTTTTATTATGAAGTTTTACTTTTTCCTTAAAGTCATGTTTCTTATTATGTTGTGGAGGTCTAGAAGGTCCTCCCTCTACAACATTAGCCTTGGCAGTAAATTTCTTAGCTCTATAAATTTTTTCTATTATCCTATATGTTTCTACAATTTGAATATCGACAATAGTTTGTTGAAGATTCAAATGGGTTCTATGGTGGTTATATTGGTGTTTATACTCTTTCTAAACACAAGGCCATGAGCCACAAACTTCTCGGGTAAGGCATCACCCTCTTTAGCTAGGTTGGACACTAATTTTTGAAAATCCTCAATTTGGCTAGGAACATTTTTTTCCTCAACCATTTGAAAACACATAAATTTAGCTGTAGTAAACTTTTTTTCACACCCTTTGTGGGCGCAAGCGCCCGCAACGTGGGTCATCCTCGCTATTGGGTGAGCACACCTTGGCCTAGAGTGGACCATGACGAAAGGTGTAAAATGGAGTCGCCACCTAGTTTAGGTCTAGGAACCATAAATATAGTGACCTTCGTGGAAAGATTGATCTTTACCAGAGCATGTGTCCGGAGTTTAGGTATGGGGATGGGAAGGTGTCAAGCACCTAACCTCCCCCCGAATCGTAGGTCAACTTCCACTCATTATGTTCCAAGTCTTGATCTCATTAAAGGCATATTTAACACGTTATTCAAACTCACACACACACACACACACTAGCATGCATCTAAAACAATCAACATGGCATAATCATCCCCAAACCTAGCATTCATCTATCATGAAATTTAAAGAGCATATCCAAGGGCAGAAACATCCAAGGCAGATCAGGATAAACATACTATAGCATCTAAACCCCAAAAACATGGGATTCAATCAAGCATAGTCATGTTCATCAACCATATCCAACTTTATCACTAAGATCCAATGCATGTTCATGTGAATGCATGAATTACCTTACTTACCTTACTGCATCATAGCACCTATGCATCAATGCATGTTCATGGTATTCAAACAAACTAAAACCCTAATAAGCATAAAAGAGATAAAACAAAATAGAACAAGTTAAAAAAGAGATAGAGACTCAAAGACAAACAAAACAAATTAAACAGAGGCTAAAACATGTGAATAAAATGAAAGGAAAACAAGCAGGAAAAGGATAAGGGTTTTTGGGCAGAGATATGAGTGCACATACATAGGACATGCGTAGACAGCCCATCTATATACGTACGTATACTACGAGTATATGTATGCATGCAAGCTGTATGCACACACATACACACCCTAAGAACCCTAACCTAGAAACTACAGAACAAAAACACAAAAACAAAGAATCTAACAACCCAACATGCTCAAAATATGAACATAAAGTAAACCTATACTAAACAAACATACTATAAACAACATAAACTCATATAAAAACACAAAACAACATAGAAAATCAAAGAAAAGCGAAGAGCTAAAGTTAGAAACTTTACCTCAGCACTAGAATTCTTTAGAGCTTGATTTTGACTGTTCCCCTCAATCAATCTAATAACAACCAATTCAAAATAAGTAAGTGAACTTCAGAACTCAAAGATCAAGACCAGAAAAGGTCCTAATCAAACAAAATTGACTTGAGAATGTTTTGTGAAAAACTCTTTTTAATTCACTATTTTCTAGTGAATCTTCTGTGTTTTACCACTGGAATTCGTCCTCTTTGAAAAAGTACCTTTTATGGCTTTTATAGTTGAATAATAAGGGTTTGGGGCAGCTCCCAAATGATGTGAGATTCGTTCCAAATTGAGTTTAAATATAGAAAACTTGCCTTTCACAGTTTCTGGAAGCCTACCATGTATGCACATGCATGTGTATGCGTACGCATGCATGAAGCATGCGTACGCACGCCCTAGGGTTTCAGTGGCCTTTCTTTTCCAAAAATAGTTTATTTGTTGCAAAAATAAGTTATATTTTTCATAAAAAATTTTCCTCAAGTCAATTTTCATTTGATTGGGCCCTAAACCAACCTTGGGCTTTAGAATTCTAGCATCATTGGGGAACGGGGGCCTAAATTGCAAGGGGTACAAAATGCGGTGTCTACAGATGCCCCTCTTTTGATTTATGAGCTCCACCAATGGAATCAAAAGAATAAGAGACAAAACATTTCCTTTCGACGTATAGCTCAGGCCCAACCCACGCACACGGCAAATAATATGCATACATGGGGCGGGGTGTAACTCTGCAGAGTTGCATGGGATTCGTATATTCAAAATCCCACAGGTCTTACTCGAGAAACGAGCAATGACAGGTTTACTACCCAAGAACTTAGTTTGCTAATTACAAGCAAAAGGTGAGTGACTCACTATCCAAGAGTCACTAAAAAAGAAAAACAAACATGACCAATAGCCACAACCATCAACCAAACAAACAAGGTACTCTTACGAGCTAAAATGATACATATTTGTGGTGTCCATTTGGGGCTCTTACCTCAAATTTCTCTGGTTGGCTTTTGCCTCTAGGTAGTTTTTGTCTCTATCTCAATCTCTTATAATCTTGTGAGGCTCTGGCCTCTATCTCAACCTTTTCTATTCTAGGTGGCTTACACCTCGATTTTGGTGTACATGTTCAATTCCAAGAAGGAAATGTACTCAAGTTTTATTCTTCTTTTTTCTTCTTGTCTTGGGGATCTGTGCCTGCATATTCAATTCCCAAAGGATATGTACATAAGTATGGTAATGATCTTGAACGGAAAGCTCACTCGAGGGGCTTCCCAACATGCATGGGGGTTTACTCGATGATTCCAACTCACGAGGGAGTTTTCATCGGTATCTGTCGACTTTCGAGGAAGTCTTAGGTGATGTATGATCCATTGGAGAGATGACTCGCTGAGGAGTTTGTGTTGGTGGTTGTAACTCACAAGGGAGCTTTCTTAGTAATCCTTGACTTACCGAGAGACTTACGGGGAAGTCCTTGATGATTCTGATTTGCTGGGGAAAATATTTCCATTTGTGACTCACGAGGGAGTTGTCTTGACATTTCGGCCTTAACAAAGAAGTCCTTGATGATTCGAATTCATTTGGAGAAAATTCTTCTCTTGGTGACACACTGGGAAGTTGCTTGATGGTTTTAACCCACGAGGGAGTTGTATGATGTTTTAGTCCTTCTGACTTGCTGGGGAACATTTTAACATTTCTATGTCTTCCAACCCACTGAAGGGTATTTCCATCATTTTAGTGCATCTCTGTAACTGGGGAAATTCTAAAGAAATGTATTTCCATCATTTCCTACCTTCCGAGAGTCCACTGGGGATATTCTAAAGAACTTTTATTGTTATTTTTATTTTTTTATACTAAACTACATGTAGTTTAATAAAGGTCTAAACTACATGTAGTTTAGCCACCAGGTGCCTTTCTCGCTTCTTCATTTTTCCGAACGATTACCCACTGTTTCTTTTTCTTCTTATTCCCTTTCTTTCTCTACAAAAATCTTCTACCTCTCTCTCACTCCTTCATCCCTTACAATCTGAAACTCTCTTCTTCTCTCAAACTCTTTCATCTTCTCCAATGGCATCCAAAACAAAAAATACCTCGTGACAGAAGTCTTCAATCTCACTCGTTGGGATGGAGCTATAAGGCTACCAGAGTCCCCTCCACTGATTTTTAGGTCACAAAACCATCTTTTGAAGGGCGCACGGGCCAGATTGGTAAGTTTTTCAAACTTTTCTCATTTTCAATTTTTACTTCTATCTTCTATTTTAATCTGTTTTTGGATTTGTAAATGCTTGGATTTTGTTGTAGGATGGGTTTAGATGAAAACCTGATGTCCTAAGAAGGGCAGGAACATGTTTAGGACAAGATTTGATCCATGGCATGCTGAAATTGTCAAATAACATTTTATGTCTGCATTTATGCGTACGCATGCGTGCGCAGCCAGTATTCATGCGTATGCATCCGTGTTCATCAGTTCATACAGACGTATGCCCCAGCATTCGTACACAGGCTATGACCCTGCATACACATACATAGGTCTTGCGTACACGTTGGCAATTAGAAACTTTATTTTTCCCCCAGTTTGATTTTTTTTTTTCACTTATTTTTCTTATCCAATCATGATTCTTATGCTCATTTTCTTGTCTTTCATAGGCTTTACCTCTTTCTTTGGTTGGGGCAGTGTTAGTTGCATTTTTGAGTGGTATCAAGCCTTGATAAAGGGTACCAAGGCTTTGGTGAGTGCGGTTGGCTTTGAGCCCATCATGCGCTTGCTTCCAGAGAGTTCTGCCAATCGCATCCTGGTGTAAGCGCTTGTCGAGAGGTGGTGGGATACTACTCACACCTTTCATATTACTGGGAGGGAGTTGACAGTGACCCCTCATGACTTCCATCGGATGACCGGTCTAAGAGCCGATGGGTCCATCATTAACTTAGAGGCTGAGCCAGGCGTTCAACTAGGCGTAGACCTATTGGGGCATAGGTATTCGAGCGGGCATATCCACTATTTTGAGTTAGAGAGGAACTACAGGTCTCTTTCTCAGGCAACGGCTGATGATTGTGCCCAGATGGCTAGGGCATTCTTGTTGTACCTATTAGGGGCATATCTGTTTGCCAATGGAGGGCAAATGATGTCTTTGAGGTGGCTTACCCTCTTCCACGACTTTGAGCATGCACAGGAGGCAAACTAGGGCCAGGCTTGTCTTGCCTACCTCTACTCAACCATGGACATACTCAGCTAGGGGACTCTACACCAGCTGGTATGGCCTTGGAGGCTCATTAAGGTTAGATCTCTTTCCCTTTCTCATGTAGCTTTCCAAATCGTACTTCGTAATTTTGTAAACTGTAATTATTCATATGTCATCTAGGTTTACAAAATTTCATTTCATGCCCTTACAAACTGTATCCATACTTTGACTTGCAAACTATCATCTTGCAAACTGTATCTGTATTTTGCAAACTATCATCTTGCAAATTGTCATTTGTATCTTGCAAACTGTCATCTTGCAAACTGTATCTGTATCTTGCAAACTGTTATCTTGCAAATTGTATATTTATTATGCAAACCGTCATCTGTATCTTGCAAACTGTCATCTTGCAAACTGTATTTGTATTTTGCAAACTGTCATCTTGCAAACTATATCTGTATTTTTGTGATCCTTGCAATGTTGGGCCTTGAAATATGTCCTTGTCGCTCGAAGTGCGGATGTGGACTTGAAGGACTTCCTTTCAGTCCGAGCTCACCTTAACAACCTCTCCTTTGAAATATGAGTGAAAATCCTCTCCCTTAGCTATCATCACATGTCTTAAAAGAGTTCTTTCTAACCATGAGTGTTTTTGCAGAATACTTGGGGACCTTGGGTGGGTATCCCTCCCGTGGCTGACTCGGGTCTTGAGGCAGTTGCCATTAACTCTTCTGGGACCACTCAGGCCTTAGAGGGTGCTTGAGGATTTAATATCTAGCTGAGAAAGCTTCTTGCCAGCTGGTGGGTGAGGATACACCTCAAGTTCCGATGGACCCTCCTCCATTCATGCTTGCCTCGCTTTCAATGACCGACGTCGATTACAAGCTGTGGAGGAATGGCATCCCTTTTGCCCAACGACTCTTGGACGATCTTGACTATGATGAGTTTAGTGAGGCTCACCTCATGGCTCTTTTTCTCTTTGGGGTATGTACTTTTTCTCTTCCCTTTCTCTTTTCTTTTTAGCTTGTATATCCTATATGTGATGATACTCAATGTGGTGATCATTTCAAGGTGCTGCTAGTCCAGCTATTGGCAGTCCTGTTAACCCTTCTCATCTGTCTTGGTCAATCTACACCTATGGTCCTAATGGGTTCGCTCGGGAGCGTCCAGTGGGGCGTAACTCGAATGTCATGGGCTATCGCTTTCCTCAGGGTACATGAGTAGTGAATTCTCTTTATCCCTACCCTTTGTACTTTGCATCTCTTAGGCTTATCCTGACACTGTCTTCTTTTCAAATTCAGCCAATTGTAGCGAAGCACGAGGAGCTTGTCTTGCTTGCTAGGAACATCAAGTTGGAGGTTACCGAGTATTCCAGGAATATCTACAGACCTAGAAGGTATGCTTAAGTCGATGATGATGATGACTCGGAGACAACTCAAAGCTCTCGACTGAGGAAGAGGCATTACTGGTGGTAATCTTGTAGACATGACAAACACACAGACAGACATACAGACTTTTACCAGTTTTCTTCTCTTTTTTCCTCTTTTTTAGCATTATCTTCTACATTTTTCTCTTATTTTGAGACATTAGGTTGTGTTTAAGAACATGTTTATATTTTTGTTTTTATTTTAGGACATGTACATATTTATAACTTATGGGATATGTGTGCATTTTTATTTTCTTGCTTTTCTTTCTCCTTTGATGAATGAAACTCTAAGTTTGAATTTGTCTTAAGTAGTCCCTTAGGCCGTAGGAGTCATGAGAGAAGCCTTGGAATGGAAACCACACTCCAAATAGGAAAGGGAATCTGAAACCCTAATGAACCTGTGTATTCATAAGCGCGTGTGCGTACGCAGGCTTTAGCCATGCGTACGCATCCATGACCATGCGCATGCGTGCCACCAGGCTAAAAAACCCTAGTAGACTTTTTTCACTATAAAATAGTTGTGAGAGGCTTCCAAGCCTTCATAAAATATGTTTTAAGCCCAAGAATCA
This sequence comes from Quercus glauca, assembly GCA_023736055.1. Classification (NCBI taxonomy): domain Eukaryota; kingdom Viridiplantae; phylum Streptophyta; class Magnoliopsida; order Fagales; family Fagaceae; genus Quercus; species Quercus glauca. The sequence goes on from CM043320.1 coordinate 28,479,097, forward strand.
TTTTGTAAGGTCCCTTATGATAGAATTCACTTCTTTGGAGGTCTCTATGTGGATTAACAAGCTTAATCTCAATTTCAATGATGCTCTCATTCATCTTGGTCTCTCTTGCATATCCTCATTTCATCAAATCAAAGTGGATGAACCTCTTCTACATGCTACCACTGAACTTTAGATCCCTACTTAGCATGTTTTTCAATTCAACGGTATGGAATTATGCCTCACTCTTAAGGAATTCAGTGCAATCATGGGTGCCATCATTCTTCTTACTCTTGAGGAAGATCTTTCTGACTTAGCTCATCAACTTTTAGGGGTTCCCTTAGCCATGGCAAAGAGATGGTGCAAATCCAACAAGTTGAATGTCTTCATGGTTTTCAAGTACTTTTCTAAGAAAGATATGCCATTGGCTGGAGTGAAGTGTTCTTATCATCTCAACGCTTTTTGCATTTGCATTCTTACAAAGTTCTTCCTAGTGCATGAAACACGTCATATGGATCTTGGAATTCTTTGTGTGGTCAAAAACTAGGGAATGGGAGCCCACTAGTCATCATCTTGGTTGAAACTCTCAATGGTTTGGATGCTGTTAATAGGGAGGAAGCAACATTCTTTACGGGAAGCCCCCTTCTTCTTCAAGTACAATCCCTAATTTTTCCCTAGGTTTCCTTAACCTAGCAAGATTCCTCTAATTTTTGCATGGATTGCCTTTCGATTTTCAACCCATCGAGGCTCCTTATATCATTTTCGAATATTTCTCTCTTTTTCTGTTTTCATCTCTCCTTTTTCTACTTAACACTCATGCTTTCTTTTTCTCTCCCTTAGATATGGTTGTATGAGAAGCTCATATTGCTCCATCCTCCCCTTGTTCCTTCCAATCGGTATCAACTAAAACACTACCGTGATTGCAAGCTTAAAGACAAAGAGATGGATCATGTCAAACTTACTGAGCTCTTGAAGCATCTCACTTCTGTGGACACCCAATGGGTGGTAGAATGGTGGCGCATCAAGGCCATGTCTAGTTGTGGTTTCAAGGAAAACTATGTACCTTTGGTAGGGCTTCGCCGCTGCTCTTATTATCCTACATGCCGAATTGCACGACAATTTAGGGGGTACCTTGTGGCAATGGTTCTTACCATACCTTAGCATTTATTGAGAGAATCTTGGGTAGAATTCATGAGACTTGGCCTCAAAGGCCAATGAATAGGGACATCCATATTCCTCAGTTTCTCCATCCAACTTCAGGATACAAGGATTGGTTGTCCACTAATATGAGAGTAGTCCATAGGGAAGAGAATGATCACAAGAAGTCCAAAAAAAGGAAGAGGACTGAGTGACTACCTTGATATGCCCCAAATTTTACTTTTCTGCACTTTATTATTCTGTGTCTTTTCATTTGAGTTAATAAAGGATTGGAATGTTCCAAATCCCCTATGAACCAATCTTATCATCTTTTAATTTAAGCAATGAGAGAATCAGCCATTTTATTATCTTCACTCATTGTCTTTATTTTTCTTTTCTTTTCTTTTTTCTATGCCATGTAATTTTTGCCCATGACGTCCTTGTGGGAATTTTCGCCATGCCCATGGTCTTTTCCCCTAACTTTTGCCTAGGCCACCCTCTCGGGTTCTCAACCTAGTGGGATTTCTTTGCCCTAACTTTTGCCTAGGTCGTCCTTTCGGGTTTTCAACCTAGTGGGTTTTTTTTCTTTCCTTTTCAAATGTTATATTTTCAGAGCTTGTCCAAGTTGATTCTACGGAGTATCTGTTCTCCATCCAAATCTGTAATTCTTGTAGCGCCCCTTGGATGGAGAAGAGATACTCTGTAGAATCAACTTGGACAGGCTCTGAAAATATAACATTTGAAAAGAAAAGAAAAAAACCCACTAGGTTGAAAACTCGAAAGGCCCCGAACATCTTGGCTTCATCTTTCCTCTCGGATCAAAAGTTTCATCTCTTAGTACCTTTAGGACTAGATCTCCTTCCTTAAGGTTTCTAGGCTTCACCTTCTTGTTGAATGCTCTAGCAATCCTTTTTTGGTAACCTCGTGCATGCTATTGTTCTAGAAAAAAATAGGGGATTTTTGTTTCTTTGGCTCAATGTTTCAAGACTTTTCCTATTAAAGAATAAAGATTTTATGTAAGACTCTTTATTTTCTTTAATTCAATGTTTCAAGATAAACCCCTTACACTTCTACTCCTTTATATATAGCTCACAACCCTTCATGCCATCTCATCTCAAATACATCCCGACCAAGAATGATGTCATTTATCTTCATCCTTTCAATGATACATAGCTCCAACTTCGTCGTCCCATCTAATCTCAACTCATATGAGTTGGCTATAACCAAGGAAGAGAGCTTGCTTTTTTTATTAAGTGACGATTGATTATGGTTTGATGTTGAGGTTAGATGTTGTGAGCTCTGTAAAGGTTGTGATTGCCTTGGGTCTTTGGGTGTTTAGTGTGGAAAAGTCATAAATGTATTTTGTTTTAGAACTAGAGAGAAATAGAAAGAAATCTTATAATTAATTATTGATTAGATTAGTTATATATATATATATATATATAATATGTGTTAGAACTCATAATTTATAAGTTCCTTTGTAGTTTTTTTTTCTGTTATTTAGTGCAATTTATGAGCCACGACGTTATTAGTAAAAGTCAATGATGATTTTAGAGTGTTTTTCATGCTTTATTTTTATTTTTATTTTTTTAATGTGGAAGCCTTGATAAAGGCAATTAAATCTTGATAAATGAGAATGTTTTAAAAACCATTTTTTTTTCTTTATTTTAGGGAAAAATGGCTAAATACCACTTATTTTAAAAATATTTAGCCAAACACCACTATTTGCAAACTAAGTAGCAGAATACCAACCTTTTGGAACTCGATATTATGAAAATCGAGTTCCACATAGAACTTGATATTCGAAATATTGAGTTCCATGCATTTTTTTTGCCACGGTGGCAGGCAGTGATATGGCTTTTCTCAATAAAAAAGGCCACGCGGAACTCAATATTAGGAATATCGAGTTCTGTGTAAAGTAGAACTTGATATCTATAATATTGAGTTCTTTGCAATTTTTTTTATAAAAAAAGTGGAACTCGATGTTAAAGATATTGAGTTCTACTGCAACTTAAATCTAGAAACAAAAGAATTTATTCTCAACCTCTCTCTCTCTCTCTCTCTCTCTCTCTCTCTCTCTCTCTCTCTCTCTCCTTATCGTGGAAATAAAATCCATCTCTCTCTACCTGTCCTCTCAGTGAAAACCCAAATCCCCTCCCCCTCACTCTTGCTCAGTTCGTAGCTATCCTCCCACAAAAAAAATCTCCAAATCTGACCCATAATTGAAGTTGATTTGTCAAACCCATAAGGTACAATTTTTAACCTGAGTTACTATATTTTATTTGCTAGTGGATTTGCTTACCAAGTGGGTTTGATTTATTTTTACTTTGTAACATTGATGCTAATATGAAGTTGTAGCCTACTTAATAAAAGAAAACATAATCAAATACATTACAAGTTAAAGACAAATTTCAAGCAATCTTGATCCGAAAACAAGAACAAGAAAAATACTTAATCCTAAAAATAATCACTGATGTACAATGTCGGTATTTAATACATAAGCTCCTAAGACTATTTCCCATTTGGCTATTCATCGGGAGAAATCAGCCCTTCTCACTAGTGCTTGTAACGGGTGCTCGGTTAGGATTGTGATAGTATGGGCTTGAAAATAGTGGGGGAGCCTACGGGTGGCATGCACTAAAGCCAAAGCAATTTTCTCAAGTGGGAGATACCTAATCTCAACATCCATAGTGTTTTAATAACATAGTACACCGGCTTCTGGACGTTGTAGACACTGCATTTTGTACCCTTTACAACTCGGGCCCCCATTCCCCAATGATGGTAGTACTCTAAGGCTCAAGGTTGGTTTAAGGCCTGATCAGATGAAAATTGACTTGAGGAAAGTGTTTTTGGAAAATATAACTTATTTTTGAAGTAAATAAAATATTTTTGGAAAAGAAAGGCTATGGAAAACCCTAGAGTGTACGCATGCATACACGTGTACGCGTACACACACTCAAGCTATGCGTACGCATGCTTACTACATGTGCACGCATACACGAGCATGCATAAGCATGCTAGGGTTCTAGAAACTCTGTAAGACAAGTTTTCTACATTAAAACTTGGTTTGGAACGAATCCTACATCGTCTGGGAGTCACCTTAAACCCCTATTTTTTGACTATATAAAGCCATAAAAGACACTTTTTCAAAAGGAGCATGAAAGGGTGGTAAAAACACACAAGATTCATTAGAAAAATAGTAAATCAAAGAGGGAGTTTTTCACAAAACATCCTCAAGTCAAATTTTGTTTGATTGGGACATTTTCTAGTCTTGATCTTTGAGTTCTAAGTTTACTAACTCATATTTGATTTAGTTGTGAATAAATTGACTGAGGGGAACAGTCAAAATCAAGCTCTAGAGAGTCCTAGTGTTGAGGTAAAGTTTCTAACTTTGGCTCTTTACTTTTATTTGCTTTTCCTTTGTTTTTATGATTATATATATGTTTTAAATGCTTTAATATGTTTGTTTAGTTTAGGTTTACCTCATGTTGATGTTAGAAGCATGATAAGTTGTTAGTTTTTTTTTTTTTTTTTTTTTTTTTTTTTTTGTATTTTTTGTATTTTTTGTGTCTTCTGTTCAGAGGTTTAGGGCTTAGGCTTTCAGGTGTGTATGCGTATACAGTTGGGCTGTGCACGCATAGTCTTGCCCCTTTGTTTGTTTTTCTTTTGTTTTATTTACGTGTCTAGTCTATTTAACCTTATTTTCATACCTGTATATATTTGTTTACTCTGCTTTGTCTTGCTTTGTTTTATTTTATCTATTTTTTGCTTATTAGGATTTTAATTTGCTTTAATACCATGAACATGCATTGATGCATAGGTACTGTGATGCAATGAGGTAAATGAGGTAAGTCATGCATAATGACATGGACATGCATTTGTTTTGTTTAATGAGTATGGTATGATTGATGAACATAATATGTTTGGTTGAATCCCATGTTTTTGATATTTAGATATCTTGACATATTTGTTTGAATCTGCCTTGTGATGTTTTGCCCTTAATGATATATGCTTAAATTCCATGATAGATGAATGCTAGGTTTGGGGATGATTATGTCATGTTTGCTTGCTTTAGATGCATGTTAGTGTGTGTGTGAGTTAGAATAACATATTAAATTTGCCTTTAATGAAATTAAGACTTGGAACACAATGAGTGGAAGCCAACCCACGGGTCAGGTGGAGTTAGGTGCCTAATACATTCCCATCCCTATACTTAAACTCCGGACACATGCTCTGGTAAAGATCAGCCCCTCCATGAAGGGCATTATATTTATGGTTCCTAGAATTAAACTAGGTGGCGACTCCATTTACACCCTCCGCCATGGTCGACCCTAGGCCAAGGCGTACTCCTCCATGTGAGAAACAATCGTCGCAGGCGCTTGCACCCATAAACGTCCTCTTCTAACCTTATCAAGACCACGCTGACTGCGTGGTTTGACACCACAAGATACATGTATAATTTTTCCCCATTCTCAGATCGTGAGAGTATTAAGGCTTTCGTCAAGTATTCTTTTAGCTCAACTAATGCCTCCTCACATTTTGGGGTCTAGTGATAATCCTTCCATTTCTTCAGGAGTTAGAAGAAATGTCTGCATCATTCTGCCGACTTGGAAATAAAATGATTGAAAGCTACTGCAATTTTAGTAAGTCTCTGAATCTCTTTTGGGTTCCTCAGTGATTGTAAACGACATATTGCTTCGATTTGATCAGGGTTTACTGCTATGCCTCGGTGAGTGATCAGGTATTCGAGGAATTTCCCCGATCCTACCCCAAAAGTGCACTTAGATGCGTTTAACCTGAGACAATGCTTTCTTAAAACACCCAATACCTTAGGCAAATCTCCCAAGTGAAGTTCAATCTACTTGCTCTTAACTACCATGTCATCTATGTATGCCTCCATGTTCCTTCCTAGTTGATCTTTGAACATCCTTGTAACCATTCGTTGGTAGGTTGACTCAGCATTCTTTAATCCAAAGGGCATCACTTTATAATGATAATTTCCTTTAGGAGAGATGAATGAGGTTTTCTCCTGATCCTTGGGAGCCAACACGATTTAATGATATCCTTGGAAGGCATCGAGAAAGCTCGTCCTCGAATGACCAAATGTGGCATCGATTAACTGATCTATCTTCAGAACTAGAAAGGGCTCCTTTGGACAGGCCTTATTTAAGTCGATGAAGTCTACATAGACTCTTCACTTCCTTGTTTTATTTTTCACTACCACTATGTTAAATGACCACTCCGGATAGAAAACTTCTTTGATAGCCTCTGCTCATTTTAACTTATCTACCTCTTCCTTTATTGCTTTGATGTGTATATGGGAAGAGGATCGAGGCTTCTGATTTTAGGAATATATTCAGGATTGACATTCAAACGATGAAATATGAAATTTGGATTTACCCCAGGTACATCATAAGGGCTCCAAGCAAATATATACAAATTCTAAATTAAGAATAATAGTAATTCTACTTTATCATGCAGCAAAAGATGCTGGCCAACCTGGAAATTAACTTGTGCTTAATTACTTGCTTAAGATCACAATTAATTTATACTATGGGCTCAAATCAATCCGCAATGGGAAATTTGAATAAGAATTAGATAACTCTCTCTATTTGTTTTATAAAAGTATGCTAAAAGCTTTATTCATATGATTTTCAATGTTACATTTCTCACTTTGTGTTTTACACAGCCTTTTCTTCATGTTTCTCTCCTCTTATATACTTCCTTTTCTTATCCTTTCTTCTTACAGGCTCTTCTTTTTTCAAGGTTATGATGAGCAAAGACTTTTGGGGCTTCTTGGTCGTATTCTGATAAGTTATCTATTGCATTAAATGCAATTGTGTCAAGTGGGATCTTCTTGATTTATCAAGAAGATTCGGAGAGAGACCTCAGATATCTCTTGAATGCTTCGGAAAGGGTTTTTAACAGCTTGGGGCACGGGCTGAAGTGGGTGGTGTAGTTAATGAGCCTTTACCTCAAGCGACTCTAGTGGTTAATTCATGCTCGAACTAATGGGTCATGTTAGGTTGAATTCCGAGGTTCGAGGTCGTGTGGGTGTTCCTAAAGACCTCTTGTTTCAACTGCAGTCCATGCTTCGGGGTATGTGCTTCGGTAGTGGGGCCTTATATCTCAGATTGATATGTTTTGGACCAGTTCTAATCTAAGGCCCAATGTTTATTTGGGGTTTATGTGCCATTTTCCCACACAAACATACTAAGTTTGGACCTTAACACTAGCAATTAAACAAAATAATTTAAACTTTCTATTGCAAATGATCAAATAAATAAAGTAAATAAATAAAAAGGAGATAATTGAAGTAATCTTGCAAATTAAGTCAATCTGGCATTTTATAGGAAGGTTGAAATGCACAAATAAATTCTAAAGGAGAAATTACAATCAGGCATTTTATTGGAATGATACTAACAATGACAATACTTTCCACCAAGTGAAAGTCATTATAATGATACTTTGAAAGTCAAATTGTTGTTTTAAAAAAAAAAAAAAATACTAGAAATACAAACTTTTTTACAAAACCTTTAACAAACTGTTGATGTAATGAGTGATTACTGGTAAATAAAAAGTGATGTTATTGGTGGGCCCAGATGAGAACCAGTAAGAAGTTGGCCACAACAACAATTTGTAAAAATGTTGTAAAATAGTGTGTTGCTATAGCATTACTCTTAAAAAAAATTTAAAAGTAAATCAGAACCATAAAAGGATTAGGCAATTTCCTTTTATGTTTATAAAACTTTTGGACTTTGTCATAAGAGTTCAATAGATGAGCATTTTTTAGTCCCAGTATAAAATCATATAATTTTTTACATTCCCAACTATCTGAACATAATTGTATAAATTTGAGTTTTTATGATATGTAAAGCCATCTTATGTTTAATCCAAGATTCTAAGCGGATTAAGCATCCAAGATGGCAATGAAACAACATCTTATTCTTCTTCGGACAAAGTTTGACTCTAAACATGTACAACATTACTTAATATCTTTTTATTGGATGTAAATTTGAACAAATCCACTATTAGATTACATTTTCTTCTCGTATCATTGCTTGCAAAATTTCTAGAATATTAAAGATCAATAACTATGTTATTAACAGATGTTTAAATTTCAAGTATTTTTGTGATATAAGATTATACATAAAAAATTAAAAAATTAAAAGTTTATGGATCAAATAGTAAATAACACGCAATTGACACCAATTTGACATGCATGTTGAAAACATAAAAGACATACAAATTTGGTGTCATTGTGAATAAGGGAAAGGAAGATGAATGGAGGTTTATAGGATTCTATGGCGGCCAGACACAAATATTTGTCATGAATCATGGGCAAAGCTAAGAAGATTGAAGAATAAGTACTCAATCCAATGGCTGTGTGCGGGGGATTTCAATGAAATTACTAGGGCACATGAGAAACTTGGAGGAAGGTTAAGACCAATCAGACATATGGAAGCATTTAGAGATATTCTAGAGAAATGTGGTTTCAAAGACTTGGGTTTTGTAGGAAGTAAATATACTTGGTGCAATGGTCAAGGGGAGAATAAGACAATATGGGAAAGGTTAAACAAAGCCGTAGCCACTATGGATTGGATTGAGCTTTTCCCGGCCACAAAGGTTGTGCATTTGGAGTGTGGATCCTCAGATCACCAAACCTATAATTATTTTTCCTAAAGAAATGACGGAAGCCATGGAGGTTCAAACAAATGTGGCTAGGGTGCAAAGCGATTGTTGATTCGGCTTGGGGTAGGTTTTTTTGGGGGAGCCCGATTGATCAAGTGGAAGGTAAAATTCAGGAGTGTCAAGCAAAGCTCAATCATTGGAGCTGGCTAAATTTTGGGAACATTACCCCGACATTGAAAGAGAAAAAGGAGCAACTTAGGAGGGTCTAGGAGATGGCAATCAGAGGTGGGTTGATGGATGGAGTTCATCGATTGAAATGGGAGATTAATGGATTATTGATCAAAGAGGAAAACATGTGGAAACAAAGATCAAGGGCTTTGTGGTTGCATGAGGGAGATCAAAACACAAAATTTTTTCATAACCGTGCTGCACACAGATATAGGAGAAACCGGATTGAGGAGTTGATGTTACGGGTGTGGTGTGCTCGAATGAAGAGGATTTGCACATATCCTAATCATCTACTACTAGGACTTATTCCATTTGGCCATTCCATCAAACATGGATCAAGTTCTAGCAGTAATCCCAACAATGATTATAGCGAATTTGAACTCTATGTTAACTGGAGAATTTGTGAGGGCAGAGGTGGATGAAGCTTTGAAGCAAATGGAACCATTAAAAGCATTGGCACCAGATGGACTACCTCCTCTCTTCTTCCAAAAGTTCTGGCGGACTATTGGAGAGGATGTCTCACAAGCGGTCCTCACTTGTTTAAATACAGGTTCTATCTCATCTACTATAAATTGTACTTTTATCACTCTCATTCCAAAAGTTAAGAATCCATCTATAGTTTCAGAATTTCAACCTATTGCTCTTTGTAATATTATTTACAAATTGGTCTTTAAAGTTGTTGCAAACAAGTTCAAAAAAGTTTTACCTAACATTATTTCTGAATCCCAAAGTGCGTTTCAATCAAATAAAGCTATTTTGATAATATCTTAGTGGCTTTTGAGATGTTACATCAAATGAAGACTCAGAAATCAAAAAAAGTAGACTTTATGACCCTTAAGCCATGAGCAAGGCATACGACAAAATGGAATGGAAGTTCTTGATTGAAGTTATGAGAAAGATGAGTTTTTGTGAAACATGGATAGCTCTTATCTTTGAATGCATTAGCATAGTTTGTTATTCTATATTTGTAAATGGTGAGCCAAAACGAGAAATTTTTCCTACAAGGGGAATTCGACAAGGGGACCCACTCTCCCATATCTCTTTCTTTTGTGCTTAGAAGGTTGGATAGAATGCCTTAAAAGGCACCGAGACCAGATGGACTACCTCCTCTCTTCTTCCAAAAGTTCTGGCCAACTATTGGAGAGGATGTCTCACAAGCGATCCTCACTTGTTTAATACAGGTTCTATCCCATCTACTATAAATCGTACTTTTATCACTCTCATTCCAAAAGTTAAGAATCCATATATAGTTTCAAATTTTTGACCTATTGCTCTTTGTAATATTATTTACAAAATGGTCTCAAAAGTTGCTACAAACAGGTTCAAAAAAGTTTTACCTAACATTATTTTTGAATCCTAAATTGTGTTTCAATCAAATAAAGCTATTTTAGATAATATCTTAGTGGCTTTCAAGATGTTACATCAAATGAAGACTTAGAAAGAAAAAAAAAAAGAAAAAAAGAAAAAAAAGAAAGCAGACTTCATGACCCTTAAGTTGGACATGAGCAAAGCATACAACAAAGTGGAATGGAAGTTCTTGATTGAAGTTATGAGAAAGATGAGTTTTTGTGAAACATGAATAGCTCTCATCTTTGAATGCATTAGCATAGTCTGTGATTCTATTTTTGTAAATGGTGAGCCAAAAGGAGAAATTTTTCCTACAAGGGGAATTCGCAAGGGGACCCACTCTCTCCATATCTCTTTCTTTTGTGCTCAAAAGGGTTGAATAGAATGCTTTAAAAGGCAGCAAGGTAGAACTCTATAAGGGGTTATTCTTTATGTAAGAATGACCTTGGATTACTCACCTATTTTTTGCAGATGAAAGTTTGCTATTCTGCCGAGCAAGAATGGAAGATCTACAGGCCATTCAACACATCCTATCGGTGTATAAGCAAGCGTCGGGGCAACAAATAAATCAAGGCAAGACTACATTGTTTTTTAGCAAAGCTGTAGCCGAAGAGAAGAAAGAGGAAATTCTAAATTTCCTAGGAGTCTTGGAGGTTAAGGAATATAAAAAATACCTCGATTTGCCAGTAGTTGTGGGGAGAAAAAAAAAAAGCAAGCCTAAACTACATCAAGGAAAGAGTGTGGAATAAATTACAAGGATGGAAGGAAAAGCTTTTATCTCAAGTGGGACGAGAGGTGTTACTAAAAGCGGTGGTCTAGGCTATCCCAACTTTTGCCATAAGTTGTTTCAAACTGCCGGTGGGACTATGTAATGATATTGTGATGCAAATACGAAAGTTTTGGTAGGGCGAGTGTGGTGGTCAAAGGAAAATTCACTGGAAAAATTGGGAAACGTTATGCAAACCCAAGTCAGATGGAGGCATGGGGTTCAAAGATTTGGCTAAGTTCAATGGAGCCATCTAGGGGTGGCAATTTGTGTTCGCGTGTCGGGTTCGTGTCAGGTCAACTCTTGAGTATCCGACTGTATAGGTCAACACTAATCCAACATGTTTATTAAATAGGTCAAGATTTCTCAACCCTAACACGACCCATTTATTAAACACGTCAGTTGTGTTGACCTGTTTATCAGATTTTATCAAAATGAAAAAAAAAAAAAATATATATATATATATATATATATATTTATGAAAAAAACAAACAAATAAATATTTTTAATATAAAATTCAGAACTAACGAGTAATTTCATCACAAATAAACAATCGAAACAAAAACATATCTAAATATCACAAATAATCAATCACAATATGTTAAAGAAAATAAACCACAACAACTAATAAGTTTATGTACCTAGAGTTTGATGGGTATGTTAGTGATGATGTCAAGAATTTCACCAGTGAGCCACACGATACCTACGCGCGCAAATATGAACCTACACAACAAAGAGAAGAGAAAATCTTGCGAAGAGCACCGGTGTGGTGCCGGCCGAATACCCTCCGAAGATTAAGTCAGAAATATTCTCACAGCTCTAGAGTGCTAGAAAGGGTAAATTATGCGTACCTTGATAGTGGGGGTATTGGGGCTTTTATAGTAGTAGGGGGTTCACTTTTATTACTTGGAGTAGAAGTCTTTTCCATATAGGAACCCTTTCCTTGTAGGACTCTTCTTCATGGAAACCTAGGCTTGGTGGACAAGGCTTTTCCTTATGAAGAGAACTCAATAATGGGTATAGCCCATAAAATCTTTATTGGTGCCGATATTTCATTTATGGGCTTTTCCAACTCAATTGGACCAACCATACCCAGCCCATAAGATATGGTCCCGTCAGAGTTTAGGTCCGTCAGGAATAGAGGCCGTTATGCTTATGCAAGTTTTTTCCTCATCAGTTGCCCCCTCACACCGTGAATCCGTCGTAACTTTATAGGGTTAACGGGGTGATAAAAGATGACTAAACCATCACGGCCAATAATCATGACGGGCAAGAGGTATGACGAGTAAGTAGGACGGGCAGTATATTCATTTGGTCGTTGACATCGCACTAACATAATTTCAATTAATGATTTTTGACACGCGTCACCATGTAGTTGGGCGTTGTCTCGGATCGAGGCGTCGTTTCGTCTCCCGTACAAATTTCTTTATAAATACCTTGCCTTCGCTTCTCACTTCCTACTTTTGCTCAAAAAATATTCTGTCAGAGCTCAGTCCGTCAACTTTGTCAGACTTTCAGAATAGTAATCTGCGTCCGTCATCATCAAATCCTCTCCGTTCACCTTATTCTGACGGGTAAGTTCTTTTTATCATTCAGCTAATCCGTCAGATTTTTATACTTCAAATCATACATCCGTCACTTTTTATAGAGGAGTCAGTCTTGAGTTTAGGCAATGTCTAGCGCGTCGAGTAATCAGTCATATGTCCGTGATGGGGCCGGTTATGAGGATGTATTTACATCAGGTCCCAAAGACTTAGGCAGTACTAGTGATGATAGGAGTCCGTCCGCTTCTTCTCCGTCCTCAACAAATGAGGGTATGGAGTTGGTTGAAGTAGATTCCGACGGTAACGAGGATAAACATTTAGAACCCGTCGTAGGAGCCAATGGACCAAGGGAGTTCATCATGCTCCCGGAGTGGACGGTTAACGATTTCACATCAACCATTAAAGAGAACCACTTCAAGACTATCAGGGACAACTATCAAATTCCTGAGCATATTCCAATCCGTCTACCTTATAAGTCAGAGAAATGTTATTACGAAGGGGTGGACGGTGTAGGAATATATGAACAAATGTTGAAGGCCGGACTCAGATTCCCACTGAGCTCACTTCATCGTGAACTTTTAAAGTATCTGGGTTTGTCCGTCAATCAAGTATCCCCAAATGCCTGGAGAGTCTTCATCGCGATGGAGATTCTATACGGGGCCATGTCGGACGGGGCTAGGAGATTGACGGTGAGAGAGTTTTTGCATTGCTACCGTCCAGATGAAATCGACAAGTCTAGGGGAATATACAGTTTTATACCTAGGAGTTCTTTGCTGAAGGTCATTTATGAGACCCCAGACTCCAACAGAGACTGGAAGAGTAGGTACTTTTTCTTAGAATGTGACGGTTGGATGTGTCGTCCAGGAGAGACAGACCACATGCCCGTCGATACAACCTGGGGCATATTATCTGAAAATGGTATGAGTCCGTCTTAGTGCTAGGACCTTCATTACATTCGTGCTATTAATCTAGAAAATTTTTCTAACCGTCCTATTTTCATGCAGTCCGACGACGGCCACAAATTAGTGTAGAAGAATTCAGTTTTCTTGAAAGAATTTTTAACAAGACTACGCCGGACGAACGTACTTGGGCGAAATTGGTAAATCTTGATACCATCTGCTGGTATTGTGACGGACCCGTACCATCTCCGAAGGCAATCAAATACGAAAAGAAGATCCGTCGGCGTAAGTTCAGCAACTACTCTTCCTTCCCTGCCAATTTTCTCTTTTTTTTTTTTTTTTTTTAAAACTAACTTGATCTGTCCACTTTTGTAGAAATGGATATTGCAAAGAGAAGGGCACTCATCCGTTCTAACGCCGCGAAGAATAGGACGGCAAAAGGTACGGAGCAAAAGGAGGCGATGGTACCGGCAAAGAGAAAGCAGCCGTCAAAGGGGGACCGTCCTCCTAAAAAACCCAAGGTCCCCTTGGAGCCCATCGTAGGGCTAATGGCTGAGGGTGCCAAGACGGTCACTCCAACCAAGCACGGGGCCGGAAAAGGACTGATGAAGGGTCCGTCATCAGAGCCCAAGAAGCCACCTCCACTCCTCAGGGATGACGCTAGCTATGCCCTGGAAAAGCTGTCTTCTCTTTTCACGTCCGAGGACTATGAAGACTTGGGCAATCACTCGACGGAAGCCATGGGTGAGACCAACTTGTTCAGCATTGCTCAGGTAATATCCGTCTTACCAATACCAATTTATTTTTCCTCCGTCATAAAACTACTTCTTATTCTTTGATCTTTCCATCTATTCAGACTATGGTCATGGTGAAGGGACTCATGGGACGGTGTCTTCACCATGAGACGACCCTTAACCGTCTACGGGATAAAGCTAAGACGACGGAGGAAGAGCTTCAAGAGCTCAAAACCTGGAGGGTCGCTCAGGAGAAGAAGTTCAAGATGCTTGAGACGGACCGGAATGAGCTATTCAAGCTGACGGAGGAAATGAGGTTGATCATCCAGGATAAAGAGCAAGAAGTCCGTTTGGCAAAGGAGACAGCCGTCCAAGAGTATCGTGATTCGGACGCCTTACTGTCCGAGCTAGGAGACTCTTTTAATGACGGTTTTGACGAGGCCATCCGTCAAGTGAAGGTATTGTATCCAAACCTTGACGTGTCGTCCGTCAATGTCAATGCTCAGGAAATTACTTCTACCCGTCCAGCAGATTCTGAAAATACGGATGAGCTCTTTGAAGAGAACCCTCCCGTCAATGCTCCAGAAGATCTTCCAATTCCTCAAAATGATCCCAAGGATGGTGAGAGTGCACGTGCTGATCAACAGGCCGTTGAGAGTGGATCCAAGGACAGCAAGATCAACCGTGAAGAAAGGAGGGAGAAGTCAATTTAATTTTTCCTTTGTTTTGTTGTTTGTTTTTTTTTTTATATGTAAAAATATTTGGAAAACAATTCCTGGCTCCGTTTATTTAATATTATGAACATTTCCCTCTAAGGGATATTTTGTCCGTCAGTACTTGTATGTCTTGCATTTTTTCTTTGTTGCTTCATCTTTTTACTTGCTTTGATTAATGAATAGCTTATTGAAGCCGTCGGCTTAAGGAATAACCGTCCTTTTTAAGCCTTGGCCTTACTAAAGTAATCCGTCTACCTTGTGGATTCTATCCGTCCATTTTGAGAACTTGATAAGATTTAATCCATTCTTGGCGGTATCCGTCCACTTTGTGGGCTTGTCCGTCTGCTTTATGGACTTAAATTTGCAACCCCTATGGGGTTTCGTCCGTCTAGGCTGCGGACTTAAGATTTTATCCCTCGTGGGGATGTCCGTCCACTTTGTGGGCCTGCCCGTCCACTTTGTGGACTTGCATAAAATTTTAACCCCTTATGGGGTTTCGTCCGTCTATGTTGCGTACTTAAATTTCTATCCCTCATGGGGACATCCGTCCACTTTGTGGGCTTAAAATTGTAACCCCTCTGGGGTTTTGTCCGTCTAGGTTGCGGACTTAAAATTTTATCCCTCGTGGGGATGTCCGTCCACTTTGTGGGCTAATAAGATTTTAACCCCTTTTGGGGTTTCGTCCGTCTATGTTGCGGACTTAGATTTCTATCCCTCATGGGGATATCCGTCCACTTTGTGGGCTTAAAATTGTAACCCCTATGGGGTTCTGTCCGTCTAGGTTGCGGACTTAAAATTCTATCCCTTGTGGGGATGTCCGTCCACTTTGTGGGCTTGTCCGTCCACTTTGTGGATTACTAAGATTTTAACCCTCTTGGGATTTATCCGTCTAATTTGCGGATTCTAAGATTTTGAATAGTACATGTAGATAAAAGTGGTTGATTGTGAATAAAAATCATGCATTTGTAGGAAAGTACTTGCCCCCTTGGGCTTAAAACATATTGTAGCAAAACCAAAGTAAAAAACGTGCCCGTTGGGCTTATTGTAGCGGAATCTTAAAAGCAATCGATAAATCTAGGAGTCAAAAGATTGTTGTTGTTTTCTCAAGTCGCCATCTCTACTGGTAGTATCTCCGTAGGTGCTCAGTGTTCCACGGGTGCTGTAGCTTCTGTCCGTCCAGGGTTTCAAGGTGGTAGGTCCCTTTTCTATGCCATGAAGAGATCCTGTATGGTCCTTCCTAGTTGGGACCGAGCTTTCCATGAGAGGGGTCTCTGGCAGCTCCCATTACTTTTCTCAGCACAAGGTCACCGATCTGAAAGTCTCTCTGTCTGACACTGGAGTTGTAGTATTTTGCCATCAGGTTCTGGTATCGTGCTAGCCTCTGTTCTGCCGTAGCACGGACTTCGTCCACCAAATCTAGCTGTAGTCGCATGGCTTCGTCATTGTTGTCCTCACTGTAATTTTCCACGCGATAGCTTGTAAGCCCTATCTCTGCGGGTATGACCGCATCAGTTCCATATGCTAGTCGAAAAGGCGTCTCACCTGTAGGTACCCTTACGGTTGTACGATATGCCCACAAGACACTTGGTAGTTCATCAGGCCAGATGCCCTTTGCCCCCTCGAGCCGTGCCTTGATAATCTTGAGCAAGGTTCGGTTCGTAACTTCAACTTGTCCATTGGCCTGAGGGTGCGCGGGGGAGGAATAATGGTTCTTGATACCCAGTTCTGAACAGAAGTTCCTGAATGCGCTATTGTCGAACTGCTTTCCGTTGTCGGAGATAAGCACTCTTGGTATCCCGTACCTGCAGATAATATTTTTCCAAACAAAACTTCTAATGTTTCTCTCCGTGATGGTGGCTAGGGCCTCTGCTTTCACCCACTTCGTGAAGTAGTCGATACCGACCACCAGAAATTTTAGTTGCTTTGCCGCGGTCGGGAAGGGTCCCATGATGTCCAGGCCCCATTGGGCGAATGGCCAGGGGGCCGTGATGGGTGTCAGCTCCTCGGTTGGTTGCCTAATTAGATTGCTGAATCTCTGGCATTTGTCACACTTCTTGACGAAGCTCTGTGCGTCCTTCTGCATTGTGGGCCAGTAGTATCCCGCTCGGATAAGCTTGTGCACTAGTGATTGCGCACCCGAATGGTTTCCACATATACCTTCATGGACTTCTCTCATTACGTAATCCGATTCGTCCTGATTCAAACACCTCAGATACGGTCGTGAGAATCCTCTTTTGTACAGAAGATTTTTGATCAGTACGAACCGTGAGGCTTGGACCCTTAGTTTTCTGGCTGCTTCTTTCCCGTCTGGTAGCACGCCTGTCTTCAGGTAGGCTAACAATGGCGTGGTCCAATCATTTTCGGAGTTCATTTCATGCACTTCTTCTTCGTCGTCAATAGTTGAGGATGTTTGGATAAATGACAGTACTTGATCAAGGATTTGCATAGGTTCTGCTGAGGCTGCCCTTGCCAGACGGTCGGCGCATTCGTTCTCCTCCCTTGGGATTTGAACGAAACGCACTTTGAGGCCGTTGATCCTATTCTTTACCTTTTCTAGGTACTTCTTCATTCTTTCATTTTTGCACTCGTAAATGCCGTTAATTTGACTCGTTATTACCTGGGAGTCACAATGTACGACCATGGCCTCAGCACCGGCAGCTACCGCGAGGTCCATTCCTGCTACTAATGCCTCATACTCGGCTTCGTTGTTTGTGGTTGTGTAATCTAATCGGATCATACATTCAATTTTGTCCCCGTCCGGGGTTTTAATTACTACTCCCACTCCTCCAGCTCGCTTGTTTGAAGATCCGTCCATGTGGATACTCCATTCCCTGAATGCGTCTGCCCCCTTGTCTTCTACCGGGGTATACTCGGCGATAAAGTCTGCCACGGCTTGGCCCTTTAGTGCAGTTCGCGGGCAATACTGTATATCAAACTCGCTCAATTCTATCGCCCACAGAGCCATTCGTCCAGCAGCCTCAGGGCTGCTCATGGCTCTCTTTAGTGGTTGCTCCGTCAAGACCACAATGGTATGTGCCTGGAAATAAGGCTTTAGCTTTCGGGCTGCAATTATAAGTGCGAAGGCCAGCTTCTCCATCTGGGGGTATCTTTCTTCTGCCCCCCGAAAACCCCGGCTTACGAAATAAACAGGTAGCTGAGTTCCTCGTTCCTCCCTTATTAAGGCCGCGCTGACGGCTGCCTGTGAGACTGCTAAGTATAGGTCGAGCTCTTCCCCCGGTTCGGCCGGACTGAGGAGTGGGGGAGAGGCGAGGTACTTCTTCAGGTGCTCAAACGCCTTCTGACATTCGTCCGTCCATTCGAAAGCCTTTCTCAAGGTGCGGAAGAATGGTAGGCATTTGTCCGTCGCTTTGGAGACGAATCTGTTTAAGGCCGCAACTTTTCCGTTCAAGCTTTGCATCTCCTTTACTGTTTTCGGCGGTTTTAGCTCCATGATGGCCCGTACCTTCTCTGGGTTAACCTCAATTCCTCTATGGGATACCATGAATCCCAAGAATTTCCCCGCCATCACTCCGAACACGCACTTATTCGGATTCAACTTCATATTTTACGTCCTGAGGGTGTCGAACGTCTCTTGCAGGTCTCTGAGATGGTCCTGTTCCAGAAGGCTTTTCACGAGCATGTCGTCGACGTACACCTGTACGTTCCTGCCAATTTGGTGCGCGAACATCTTGTTCATTAGTCTCTGGTATGTTGCTCCTGCATTCTTGAGCCCGAACGGCATCACGTTGTAGCAAAAAAGTCCTTGGCTCGTGACAAAGGACGTCTTCTCCTGATCAGCTTCGTCCATTTTAATCTGATTATAGCCCGAGAAGGCATCCATGAAGCTTAGGAGTTGATGTTTTGCTGTTGAGTCCACCAAAGTATCTATCCGAGGTAACGGATAGCTGTCTTTTGGGCATGCCCTGTTGAGGTCCGTGAAGTCGACGCACATTCGCCATTTTCCGTTTGCCTTTTTGACCATCACAACGTTTGCCAACCAGTCGGGGTAATATACCTCGGATGAAGTCTGCTTCGAGCAGCTTTTTTACTTCTTCTGCTATTACCTTGTCCCGTTCTTGAGCGAAGACTCGCTTTTTCTGTCTTACGGGCGAAAACTCAGGATTCACATTCAGCTTGTGGACCATGACCGAGCGGCTGATCTCGGGCATATCTTCGTGGCTCCAAGCGAAAACGTCCTGGTTCATCCTGAGGAATGCTCTGAGGGCCTGCTGCACAGGTTGACTAGCTGAGGTTCCTATCTTAGTCGTTCTTTCAGGCTTTGATTCGTCCAGTGCAACTTCTTCCAGTTCCTCGACGGGTTCAGCTGTTAGTCGCTTTTCTTCTATGCACATTGCCTGCTGCTGGTCATCCATCTATAACATGGCCAAGTAGCATTCACGGGCAGCCACGTGATTTCCTCGTAATTCCCCTACCCCATACTCCGTGGGGAACTTAATCATCAGGTGATATGTTGAGGTTGCCGCCTTCCATGCGTTGAGAGTTGGTCATCCGAGGATGGCGTTGTATGCGGACGAGCAGTCAACTACGAGGAATGTTACGTCTCGAGTGATCTGCTGGGGGTAATCTCCTACCGTCACTGAAAGCGTGATTGCTCCTAGCGGGAATACTCTTGTTCCTCCAAACCCCACTAGTGGGGCGTTTGTTGGTATCAGTCGTTCCTTATTAATCATCATCTGTTGGAATGCGGGATAGTATAGGATATCCGCTGAGCTGCCGTTGTCGACCAACACTCTGTGCATGTTATACTCCTCGACTCGTAGGGTGACGACCAGGGCGTCGTCATGTGGATGATGAAGTCGTCGTGCATCTTCATCCGAGAACCCGATAATTGGGCTGTCCCTACGGGCCATCTTTTGAACCGAGCCTGTCAGCTGGACGTTCTGAATCATTCGGAGGTAAGTTTTTCGGGCCTTCTTGGATGAACCTGCTGTCGTAGTTCCACCCACTATCATCCTTATGTCTCCGACTGGGGGTCTAGGACGCTCGTTCTCCCTTTGGGGGTGCTGTTCTTGAGGTGGGGGATCCGTCTTCTCCTTTCTTATAAACTTTTGCAATTTTCCTTGTCTGATAAGGGCTTCTATCTGCTGTTTCAAATCGTAGCAATCAGACGTATCATGACCGTGGTCGCGGTGGAAACGGCAATACCTGTCTCTGGACCTCTTGCTTGGATCACTCTTGAGCTTTCCCGGAAAGGTTAAAGCTTCTTCGTCCTTAATCTGCATTAGGACTTGGTCTACTGGGGTATTTAGCGGGGTGAAGCTTGTAAATTTTCTTCCTTGGGGCTTGGATCGTCGGTCGTCCTTTCGGTCCCCAGTTTTGAATCTCTTCCGCTCTTGGTCCTGCCGGGTGTCTTCCTGTCGTTGTCTCTTCCTCGGCTTATCCTCCCTTGCCAATAATGCGTCTTCCGCATTCATGTATTTTGTTGCCCTGTAGAGGACCTCTGTCATGGTTTTCGGGTCATTCTTGTATATAGAGAACAAAAATTTTCCCTTTCGCAGCCCATTTGTGAAGGCTGCCACCAGTATCTTATCGTCGGCTTCGTCGATTGAGAGTGCCTCTTTATTGAAACGGGTTATGTAGGATCTAAGCGTCTCGTCCTCCCGCTGCCTGATGCTCATTAGGCACGCCGTTGGTTTCTTGTACCTATGTCCTCCGATGAAGTGGGACGTGAACTGGGCGCTTAATTCCTTAAATGTGCTGATGGTGTTTGGTATCAACCGACTGAACCAGATCCTAGCAGCTCCTTTCAGCGTGGTAGGGAAGGCCCTGCACATTATTTCATCCGCGACCCCTTGAAGATGCATCAATGTTTTGAAAGTCTCTAGATGATCCAGAGGGTCTTTCAGTCCGTCATAACTGTCGATATTCGGCATCCGAAACTTGTGGGGTAGGGGGAAGGAATTCACGGCCGCCGTGAAGGGTGAATCAGTGCGATTGACTAGATCGTCAAGGTCACTAGAAACTCGCCTTTTGAGCGCGTTCATCATAACCTCCATCTGTTCTCTCATTGCTTGCATCTCTGCGACGATGTGTGGGGGAGTCGCATCCATGAGGGATGGCATGCTTACGTTCTGTCTCCGCGTCCCTGTTGGGGCGTGGCTAGTTTCAACTCTCTCCTGATTTTTTCTTGCAACACTGGTCCCTTCTTGGTCCTCCCGTAAGTCGTTCAGTGCTACGTTCTTCTGGCGCAGCTGTTCTTCCAGGTCATTGTTTTGCTTAGTGAGGCGCTCCACGGCCGCAGCAAGAGTCCGAACTTGTCTGTCCAGGGCGGTCGTGGGGGGTTCTGCTCCTTGAGCGTCGTTGATGGTCATGGGGGGTTCTTCTCCTTGAACGTTGTTCGTGGTTGCCATCGAGCGAGTGAGTACCATGCAACCCTATAGTCCGGGAAACAATAGTATGGTCGACTCAAAGTTTCCCACAGACGGCGCCAACTGATGATGTCAAGAATTTCACCAGTGAGCCACACGATACCTACGCGCGCAAATATGAACCTACACAACAAAGAGAAGAGAAAATCTTGCGAAGAGCACCGGTGTGGTGCCGGCCGAATACCCTCCGAAGATTAAGTCAGAAATATTCTCACAGCTCTAGAGTGCTAGAGAGGGTAAATTATGCGTACCTTGATAGTGGGGGTATTGGGGCTTTTATAGTAGTAGGGGGTTCACTTTTATTACTTGGAGTAGAAGTCTTTTCCATATAGGAACCCTTTCCTTGTAGGACTCTTCTTCATGGAAACCTAGGCTTGGTGGACAAGGCTTTTCCTTATGAAGAGAACTCAATAATGGGTATAGCCCATAAAATCTTTATTGGTGCCGATATTTCATTTATGGGCTTTTCCAACTCAATTGGACCAACCATACCCAGCCCATAAGATATGGTCCCGTCAGAGTTCAGGTCCGTCAGGAATAGAGGCCGTTATGCTTATGCAAGTTTTTTCCTCATCAGTTAGTAAAATGTCATTTAATTAAATGAGTCAAACGGGTTTCATATGTTGAACACTAACCCAACCCATTTAATAAACGGGTCAGTCGTGTCAACTCGAATATGACAAGAACCCATTAATCCTCAACCCATAACCTACTAATTTCGAGTCGTGTCATGTTGGGTTCGCGGTTCGTGTCCAATTTTGCCACCCCTAGAGCCATCTTAGTGCAAAATACTTCCCCTCAGGTTCAATTTTTGATGCATAGAGCTCTAAGGGATGCTATGCTTGGCAAAGCATCCTCAAAGCAAGATCAGTTGTTGAAAATGGATGTGGAGAATTGAGATGGTAACAAAACCCGAGTATTTTATGATAACTAGTAAGTTGCCCGTGCAATACACGGATAATGTTATAATATTTTATGTAAATTTGTTTTAGGAAAATATTATGCATATATTATAGCAAATTTATTATAAAACTTTGTTAGTAATGAGTTCATCATAAAAAGTAACAATTATAAATTGCACACATATATCTATTATAATTATTTTGTTCAAGTAATGAGCAATAATTAAAACCACTTTGGAGTAATATTGTATAATTAAAGTTGATAAAAGTATATTAATTCATTATATATTATTGATTTTTAATATGTGATATAATAAAAAGCCTCATTACGAATTTTTTTTTTCTTCAATGCTTTGTTATTGCAGTATGGTGACGCTTGTTATCATCTTCAGTTTCTCCATCTTCAACGTTTGAAGTTTAGTCTGTCCATATTTGTTCAATTTTTGAGCTTTCATCACTTTTTCTTTTTGTTGCATCATTTGTGTTAATCACTAACAAATTGGCACTGGGAGATTCTTGATTGGATCTTACAAAGTTCGGACTTTGTCACTAAGATTTTTTGTAGGTATTTGCATTTATGTTAAATTTCAATGACGTGACAGTTTTTTGTAAATGTTTTTATTTTTTATTTTTGTTAATTTTGGAATAGTGCAACAAAAAGAATTAATATAGCATATTGGATTATGTATTTATTTTTTTCTTCCATACATTTTTGTCATTTGAAGGTGTATCAAAAATCTTAGCAACTATGTAATTTTCAAAACCATCCTTTAGATTGAATTCATTCAAATGATGTAGGAAAATTCATTTTTTTCCTAATTTTTTTTTTCAAATCACGTAGGATTCCTTCTCTAATATCAATAGTTTTACAATAACTTAAATAAGTTGTACCTCAGTTTATTTTTCAGCAAGATCTCTTGTAGATTTATTTAGGATTTGTTTTGTTAGTTGCATCAAAAACTTCAAATTGAATCATGTATCTGAAGTAGTTTGCAATTATGTATATATATATATATATATATATTAGTTATAGTGAGATAAATATATTATAAATATTTGGAGAGTATGTAGTTAATGTGAATGCCTCTAACTTTGGGATAGAAGGATTTGTTTTTGTTTCACATTTTGCACACCAAAATGATCCTACTTGTGGTTTGACATTCCTTTCACAAAGTACACACAAAATGTAATACCAACCCATTGTTGTATCAATGTTACTTATTGTTGCAATACCCTAGTAGTTCGCATCTTGCAATGAACTTTGAAATTAATATATATTATTTTTCTAATGTAAATAATATGATGTATCATTATTTTTTTTTTTTACGTAAATGATGAGTATAATTTGAAATGATTAACAAACCTATTTCGTAGGATCTCATTCAATGCATTTTATATTTGCTATTATCTTCATATTTTTTAAAGATAAATCCTCTTATGAAAATTGTTTTGCATGTATTTTTGGTATTTCTTGTATAGGATCAAGTTTTTTACCATTCCTATCATTGATTTTTTTTTTTTAAAGAAAATATTAAGTTAATGGCATTTAGTGAGATAGTATATGCTATTTATTAGACTTTTTGTTATTATAAATTTAGAAATGCACTTGTCAATTATTTCAACAATCTCAATGATCTCAAGATTTATATATATTTTTGTTGCACTAGTCGATAACGGAGAATTTGTCTGCTTAAATTGCATAGAACATTATTAATAGACAAAAGCATATTGAATTGAAATTGGGGGAAAATGGAGACATGATTTCATGAGAATAAGATTTTTTAGAAGTATCATCTATACGTGGGGTAGGAAGAAGAGAGTTTGTAAGAGGGTAAGAGTTTTTGCTTTGATTTACATGTGGGAATGGTCAAACTTAGGTCATAATATGTAAGGTAATAATTGGGCTTGAGTTTTTCATAAGGTTTGGTCTACTTTTAAAAGGTAGTCCATTTTGTAGTAAATAACTTTTGGTCTAATTGGTCTAATTGTTAAGAACAACCCATATTTTATATAATAATAAAAAGAAGTTACTATGATATATTGGGTAACAGTAAAAGAAACTTAATAAAAAGGGGTGAAAAATGTTAAATTAATATATAATAGTAAAAATAAGTTACTATGATCTATTTTATAACAATAAAAAAAAACTTAATGAAAAGAGGTAAAAAATGGTAAATGCAACATTAGAATGCCACGTGGCAGGACTTCATGCACTCTCACATGATGTCTCTGCTTTTATATAATAAATAAATAAATATATATATATATATATATATATATTTTTTTTGATATATTGATTTGTAGTGAATAACTACTTTTGGTCTAATTGGTAACATCCCATATTTATATAATAGTAAAAAGAAGTTACTATGATATCTTGAGTAACAGTAAAATAATAATAATAATAAGAAAAATGGGTGAAAAATGCTAAATTTATATAATAGTAAAAATAAGTTACTATGATTTATTGGATAACAGTAAAAAAAAATAAAATAAAATAAAAAAACTTAATGAAAAGAGATAAAAAATGTTAAACACAACATTAGAGTGCCACGTGGCAGAATCTCATGTACCCTCAGGTGAGGTTTCTGCTTTTATATATATATATATATATATATATATATATATATTAATAATTAATTAATTGATAATTAATTAATTGATTGGATCCCCCGGTTTGTTTCAATTGAAGGCAACAGCTCGAAATCAGGATATTGTGGATGATTCCACAGTTTCTAGCCTCATTGATTCTAAAATAGGAGATTGGAATAGGCAGCTGATTGATCATTTAATCTCACCTTTTGTTGCAAAGAGAATAAAAGCTATACCATTGTGCAGGACAATGCAGAAGACTGCATAGTGTGGCCCTGAAGCAGGAATGGAGACTACTCGGTGAAGACAGGGTATCAGTTACTCGGTGAACTAGAGAACAGAGGAGCAACGTCGGGCTCAAGTCAGGCAACACAAAGGAGTTTTTGGAATGGTATTTGCAAGTTTAACATTCCAAATAAAATAAGAATTTTCTATTGGCAAGCATGCACCGATTCACTACCGACTTTGAAGAATTTGCAGCGCAGGAAAGTATTAGACTCTCCTCTATGCAACTCCTGTGGTAAGTCAGATGAAACAACGCTCCAGCTAGGGTCCTGATTTCAACGAGCTACGTCGAGTTCCCTACCAACCCGTTTCAGTCAAGGACCTGATCTGTAGGATTGGACAAGAATGGAAAAATGTGGAGCTGTTCACGGTATCGGCATGGTTCATTTGGTGTAGGAGGAACAAATGCCACTTCAACGAGCCTAGCTTAGAGCACTTGCAGCAATAGAGCTATATAGCTATTTTAGATGTGCCAAAATACAAAAAAACTCCATGCAACAGTGGAGCTATAGCTAAATTTTTTAGCTTAATTGCTACAGTGCACATCTATAGATAGATGTGCACTGTAGCTTAGAGTTAAAAATAATAATAATTTTTTATTCCTCTAGCCGGATTAAAATATTATTTTTTTCCTTTTTTTTTTCTTTTTCTTTTCTTCTCAGAACTCTCACAATCTCTCAACTCTCTCTCAACTTTCAGACCTCTCACGCTGCCGCCCCCCTGACCCACGCCGCCACAGACCCTACTTCGACCATGGCAACCTCCACCACCACCACCATCACATCAATCACAAATCCAATCATACCCACACTTATCAAACCCACCACCACTAATATTAATCACCACCTCCACCACCACGGCAACCCCCACCACCACCACCACCACATTAGTCACAAACCCAACCACACCCACACTCATCAAACTCACCACTACTAGGAAAAAAAAAAAGCAAACATTGGCAAAACCCACGGCCAAAACATCACCAAAACCCATAGCAGCAGATCGAAAGAGAAAGATGAAAGATTTGGCGGTTTTTAACTTTGACATTGTCGGCGGTGACGGCGGCTTTGACTTCTTCAAGCTTTTTGGGTTCGGTCAGGGGGAGAAGTGCAAAGCATGGATTTGGTGGCATGGGTTTTTGGGTTCAATCAGAGGAAAAAGATCTTGGAGCGGTGACAGCTTGGTTAAGGGAAGGGGAGCAACATGGGAGAAGAAGGCAAGGGAGCTAGGCGGCATGTTGATTATGAACCAGAAAAGAAAATGAAGAAAGGCAGCATGTGTGAGTGAGAAAGAGTAGAGGGACTTGGCACATGTGGGTGGGATCAAATTGTATATATATAATTTGGGGTTAAAACAAAATATTATTGTTACACTAGATGATTATTTGCTTGCTATCATTATGATTGAGAAATTTTTTTAGTAAAATATATATATAAGTATAATTTGGGGTTTAAAAATCACTTGTTAACACTAAACTTGCTATCATGTGGCAGTGGCGGTGGAAGAGTCAGTGGCGGCGGAAGAGTCAGTGGCGGCAGTAGTGGCAACGGCGGTAGTGGCAGCGGTAGCGGTTGCGGGTGGTTGTGATTGTTATTTATTGTAGTGGATATATTATTTTATTGTAGTAGATATATTATTTTATTGTGTTAAAAGATAAAATAGATCTACTGCTGCAGCATGTGTGTAGGTAAAATAGATAAAATAACTTTTGGTGGAGCTACATAGCTAAATTTTTAGCTCCACTGTTGTGGATGCTCTTACCACCTGAGAAGCTTCTCGATGCTACCTCCAACTCACTAGCAGAGTTCCAGACCAAACGGACTAACAGACAAATGCAACATAAACTAGCTACTCCGAGATGGCAACCACCACCGAGGGACACCTACAAAATAAATTATGATGGTGTTGTCTTTACGGAGTTAGATGAAGCTGGAATAGGAGTAGTGGTTAGGAATGAAATGGGCAAGGTGATGGCTTCCTTAGCTGAGAAGATCTTTATGCCATCGGGTGTGGGAGTTCTTGAAGCCATGGCAACTAGGAAGGCAATTATTTTCGCAATGGAGTTGGGTTTTCATCGATGTATTATTGAAGGAGATTCAAAGATTGTGTTTAAAGCTTTAACAAGAGATTTTTCTGATCGCTCTAGTTTTGGTCATATAGTTAAAGATGGTGAGTCTATAATTGGTTCTCTACAAACCTATTCTTTCTCTCATGTTAGGCGGCAAGGTAATGTGGTTGCCCATGCTTTACTTAGGAGGGCTAAGAAGTCTTCCCCTCTCAATGTGTGGACATAATTTATTCCACCCGACATTTCTTTTTTAGTTCATTGATGTAACTCCTTAATTTTATTATTAATAAAGTTCGTAAGGTTCTTTTTCTCATAAAGAAAAAAAATTAATTTTTTTAGCAAGTGTTGTTTGGAACAAAACTTTGTCCTTTCTTTTTATATGTATAACGTCTTCTTTTCCCTTCTTTTTAGATTTTTAGGGAAAAAAAGTTGTCGAGGAATTTTTTTTTTTTTTTTTTTTTTTCTTATACTGGTCAAGATCAAGTAATACCCATGCCCGACCTGCCGGGCTTAGGTATGGGGAAAAACCCACACCACTCCCCCGATCCCCCTAACATGGCAGGTAAAACCTATCCCATTCGGATCGGGATAACCATAAGCTAATGGGTTTTGGCCATCCCTAGGCATACAATATACCACACAATAAAATTTCATTTTCGTAGGTAATCCTCCAATTCAATTGAGACCAAGAGAGGGATTGTGAGAACATGAAGTAGCATATAAACATGATAGAAAATATATATATTGAGCATATTATATAAAATAAATTAAAATAAAAACATATACATCAGAGATAGAGAGAACGAGAAAGGTTAGTTATAGAAGTCTTTCAAGTTTTATCTCTGCAAAGAGATTAACAAATAAAATTAGGGTAAACTATACATTTGGTTTCTAATCTTTACATCATACTTTAATTTAGTTCCTAACCTTTCAATTGTATCAATTTGGTTCATAAATTTTTAGTGTCGTGTCAATTTAGTTTTTGCCGTTATCTCTTAGATGGAAATTGCTAACGTGACAATAAACTAATTTTTTTATTTTAGTCGTTTGCCACGTCAACAATTTCTATTCAAAAGATAACGGCAGAGATTAAATTCGCACAGCACTAAGAGGTTAGAGACTAAATTAACATATGGTGTAAAAAATAGGAACCAAATACGTAATTTACTCATAAAATTAAAACCAATTATAAGATGGTGAACTCTAAGAAAGGTAATTACAAGGTATAAATAGACAAACAAGTTAAGAACCAGATATCAAGATCAAGGTCACTGATTTTCATCAATAAAGCAAGATGGCCTTGTATACAAATTTCTGCCAATCACTTTTTTTCCTAAATCCCAATGTAGTAAAATTAAGGTTATAAAGAAAGGAGTAAACTTTTTGCACCAAAACTTAAGACAGTAAGAAAGTTCAGGCTTGTTCTCTCCTTGTCCCAGAGTTGATTAGCAGTCAACTGCTGCAGTATCTTTTTATAGATTGTGTCTTTAGTACTGGATGTGAGAAACCTCTTGTACCTTTGCATGAGACCTCCAAATCCAAAATGATACGGTAGGGAGCAATCTTGGATTCATATGGCACAAGAACATATCAGTAGGCGCAAGCAACTTGCTTGATGAGCAAATCTAACCAGCGTCTCTAGGGATATTTCCAATCAAATTGGGGACCACTGAAACCATTTACTGCATTAAGAAACCCATTAGCCAATTCTTGTTGCTCAAGGTTCATGTTAGCATCCTGAGGCATCAATGGCACGCCTACCCTTCCAGTCAAAGTGCCATAGTTATTCCCCATGGCAGTCCTCATTCCACTAGAGTTGTTAGAAAGACCAATGCTACCACTCTGGTTTCCAAATCTTCCACAAGGAAGACCTGAATTGTTCTTATTGACAATTCCATTCCCCACTAGGGAGTTGGTACTGGTGAGTGCACTGCTATGACTGTTCACATTGTTCATATTACTCTCCAAGGATCCAACAGAGACCATGCTACTGTCTCCATTATACTGTGATGAATTCATTATTTCTTGTAGGATTTTCTCAATAGAGCTCTGGGATTCATTTAGGTTGGCTTCTGACTGAGATGAATGCTGTAACGGGATTTGCTTTGGTGAATTTGCTAAATTGATACGGTGGCTTGAAGTGGCCGATACTGTTAATGCATTATGAGAGGTTTGAGGAGGATTATAGGAAGAGGATAAAGTTGGAGATAAGAAGGGAGAAGAGGGATTGAGTTGGTCTGGAGGCATAGTGGTTGAGGACCCCGCAGATGGAATCTGACCAGGGGTCCCAGCATAAGGACTGCTTGGAGTGTTCATTTGATATTCATGCCGAGAGTTCATGGAGTTCTCACGGAGAAGCCCAACAACAGAGGTGGCAGAGGTCAAGGTGGATGTTGTGGACTGGGAATTGTTTACACTCGTAACACAATTATTTGAAGAAGGCTGCATGGCAGTTCCCTGTAATGATTGATCATTAATTTTCTCTTCCATAATTTGCTGCTGCTCATCAATTTGCTGAACTAAATTATGCGGCTTAGATAATGAGCTGGCCACACAAGGGAAGTTGGCTAAACTTTCTGGGGAAGAAACAATGGAGTTGATCAGCAATAAATAATTATATACCCGTAGCAAGGCATACTAGGTTTGAATCAGTACTAAAGAACAAAGAGAAATTGATCAAGAAAAAGAATAAAAAAATAAATAAAGCAGTCAGACTATAAAAGAAACATTATATAATATTTTTATGAAATCGAATTACCAAGTTAACCTTGACTAACATTGAGTCTGAATCTGCCCAAAATTGTTTATCCGCTTCTTCTGTGTTACTTACCCAAAGTTTAGGGCATTGGAAAAACTACATATGACATTCAAAAGCTAAACCCTACTAGAAAAAAGAAGTGAGAAACAATAAAACCCAATCTATTAGACACAGAATAAACACTATCGCATCATTTAAAATCATACACTTTACAAAGAGATAACACACTCCTAATTCATACTACCATTTGCAATAATTTGACATCTTTAGGCCAACCAAATATGCTACTTCCCTCCTATGGATGGTTCTTTGTCAAAACAAGAAACATTAAACAGCAGTGATTACAAAAGAAGACTATAAAACCAAATGAAAGAAATTTATTATAAAGCTTACCTATGGGTCCCTTTCCTGTCTGTTGACTATAATCAATCAGATCCTTCATAACATTAACCACTTCCGCTATCTGTAACCCAGCCAGTAAACATTCAAATGAAGATAAAATCATCTACCAAATCAGTAAAAAATTCACAGAAATCACAGCTCAGTATGATTCATGTAACGTATTAACTTAGCAAATCTCATTATAGGAAGATCGGAACACCAATACAAGCTCAGTAAAAAGAAGCATGAAATAGCAGTTAATAAAATTTTAAGATATTTGGAATCTGTGAGAAAGTCATTTATACAATGCTTAATGAAACATATCTATTTTCAATTAAAAATTTGCACTGCAATACCTGAAGGCATCGAACGTATCTTTTTGTATATCCTACATCATTGACTAAAGGCACCTCCAAGGTTTTTGCTAATTGACGAGCAGATGCAACAAACCTGAAATAAATATTAAAAAATATTTTAAAAATTACACTTATTGGATAATAAAAGTCAAAATCAATGTGATGGTGTTCAAGATCAGTAGATCTCCACCACACATTCTTTACATGCCATTATAAAATATACAGTATATCAAGTAAAAAGGCTGTTCACATAATTATATCTTACTAATAAATGAGTTAAATACATAAACATAGCTGAACATGAACCTTAGTTGTATAAACTATAAAGCAAACCAGGATAACAAACAAAGGTAGAAAGGAATTCAATGCATCTAATGCCATTATTTCCTCTTTTTTAACCAGCAGAAGGTTGGTTAATTTCGCAAGACATCCATAAGTTAATCAAAAACTTAGGTCATGTTTGGTAACTGTTTTTGTTTTCTGTTTTCATTTTCTTGTTTTTAAGGAAAAAAGAAAAAACAATTTTTTGTGTTTTCAAAATGAAAGACACATTTGGTTAGTTGAAAAGAAAAAAAGAATTTTCTGTCATACCTTGTTATCTTCAAAAATCTATGGAAACAGTAGTAATTTTATGGCATGGGATTATATATGGAGACACTGGGACACAGATTCATATGAAACTAAAAAAAAAAAAAAAAAAAAAAAAAAAAAAGGAAAACACCCCTTTGACAATATCAATTAACATCACACCAATAGTTGACACTCAAAAAATTTGAGAGAAAAAAATATATTAGACATGAGAATTAAAGGGAAAAAAAATCTAGTAGTGGGAGAGTAAAAATAATAGGGCAAAACTTATGTACAGTACTTAAATGTTGTTCCTTAAGTTCTCCTCTTAAGATTTTGCTATGTGAATTTTTTCTCATGGGATGGAAATGTATTTTTTAACTAAGTAGTCATATGGTTAAATCTTAAAATGGGAACCTAAGGAACAGCATCTAAAGTACTGTAACTAAATTTTATCAAAAATAATATTTAGATACCAACAATTGACACTCAACAAATTTGAGAGAAAATAAATTTTAGGCGCTAAAATTTGGGAGAAAAAAATATATTAGACACGATAATTAAAGGGCAAAAATTCTAGGCGCGGGAATGAGAGTAAAAATAATATTAGATAATAAAAAAATTGTTGTTAGGTTGCTCGAACCAGTGTGTTGGTTCATTAAAGTAGCTTGTAGTCATTGTTTTCTCCTTGTTTTTGTAAGCCTTAGAAAACTGAAAAATGAAAACAGCCGAAGCTCTGTTTTCAATTTCCTTTATAACATGGAAATTAGAAACAGTTTTTTTTTTTGCCTAAAATAAGTTACCAAACAAATTTTTTGGCCAAGGAAACAAAAAATTGTTCTAAAAAATAGAAAATTAAGGAAAAAAAACGTTACCAAACATAGCCTTAGCTTTTGTTTCATTTGTAGGTATAATTAGCACGCTGTTAAGAGATATGGCAGAAAGAAATAACACAAAAACAAGCTACAACACAAAGATCTATATATGCAATATGCTACTGATCATACTCAGACTCATATATGCTTAAAGATTTTTTTGTGAAAAACCAACATGTGATTCATATTCCTTCTTTTCCTATTTCCCCGTTCTAATACTAATATACAATTAATGAGTTGACATAAACCACAGCAGAACATGGAACTCAGTAATGTAAAGCAAACCAGGCTAACATGCATAGCCAGAAAGCTTTTAATACGTATACTACTGCCATCAATTGTAAGTGAAGCCTTGTGAGAAATTACTTTACATATATATCTTTACAAAGGGAGAAATGATTCAGTCACAAAATATAGAATTTAACTTGGGCAGGGAAAAGGGGATGTTTTGGGGGGGGGGGGGGGGGGGGGGGGGGGGGTGGTTGTTGTTGTGGGGTGTTGGGGGTGTTGGTGTTGGTGAGGCACATGCCAGAGTCCTCAAACATCAGACAGCAACAATCATTTCCACAACTCTTAGGTATGTCCCATAGAACTACTACCATGCAAAGAGAGAGAACTGTAATACCAATTGAGATTCGGATCAACTAGAAACGGGGAGGGGGGGGGGGGGGGGGAGGGAGGATACGCACCATGCAAAGTTTTTTTGTTTTTGCACCAGAAAGCCTATTGAGTATAGAATTTTTTTTTTTTTTTTTAAATTCTTTTCTTTGTTTATTTTTCTTTGATTGTAGATTAGAATTTCAATCTAAAACATTCCTAAACTCAATTCGTAACATGCAATTAAAAGTTACCACGGCTTTTTAGTGGAATTTGTGGCGTGCCTTTGTGTTAAAACACCTTTCCCTATTCTTTGTGTGTGTGTGTTTGTCTTCAAAAAAAAAAAAAAAAAAAAATCTGAAACATGCAATTACTAAATGGAAATATTGATTAAACAAAAACTTTAATAAATATAAACATTAGTATTCTAATCCTCAATTATCCAATAGATGTTGCAATGTAAAAACTGAAAGACATGACCAATAAACAACCATAATTAAATCACTCCTTAGCAATTGAATTTTGTAATTTAAGTTGAAGTTACCAAAGATTGTTATTTACTACAATGCAAAATATATGAAAACATAACGCTGATTTCTTTTTCTTTTTCTTTTTCCTTTACTCTTTTCACATCCACATGTTTTTAATTTATCTTAATTCCTCTCAATCCTCATTGCTAAACTCACATATCTTCCTCTCTCACTCTCTCTCACATGGCAGCACTAAGTAACAGCTTTAAGTTTTTTTTTCTTTTTTTTTTTTTCTTTTTTTTGCTTTCTCATCAAGGCCGCTGCTATTCTTTGCTCTTTCTCCACCACCACACCTCCTTCTTTGCACACTAAACCACACACCATCAGGGACTGCTTTCTTCTCTTCTTCTTCTTCTTTCTTTCTTTTTTTTTTTTTTTTTTTTTTGAAAAAAAAAAACTTGCAGAGAGGACTATGAAAAATACCAAAAAGAAGTTGAGAAATATAAATGAACTTATATATATTATGTATCATATTATTGTACCTGTTAGTTTAATGTAAAGGGGGCTTTTTTTTTTTTTTCAAAAACAAATTGCAGAAAGGATTATGATGTGATTCAGATTCGTGTTTGTGTTTTCCATAAGGGAAACGATGGAGAGGTACAGAGAGTTTGAAGGAGAGGAGTTTTGGGTTTTAATTTTGGGGGAAGGAGATCGGTAGTGTTGAGATATGATAAGAATTTTTTTATTTTATTGGGTTTTAGTTTTTAGTTTTTAGAAGAATAATCTTTTTTTTTTTTTTTGGGGGGGGGGGGGGGGTTGGGGTGGTGAGGGGGGAGAGTATTTTTTATTTTTAAAAAATTTGCTGATGTGGAAAAATGTGAGAGATGCCCTACCATAAGCATGCACTATTGTTAATTGATGCCAAAGTAATGTATTACAATGTAGGAAGAATTAAACAATTGTTCCTGGTTAGATTTTAATTTGTCATGACAGTTCTGATTTTCTCAGTAGCCTAAAAGCCAATTCTCCTTAGTGTGCTTCAATCAACATAACTAGGATATCAAGGTGGCAATGAAACTTTCAAACATGAACCATCTAATTCTAGTACATATAGAGGGTGGAAAAGTAAATAAATGACCATTAAAACTGGTCAAAAGGTAATGAAATTTTAAAATAAAATGAGATAATTCTTGCTTGAAACATTCCGTGTAAAATATATGAGAACGTCCTAATTCCTTCCCATCTAGAGCTACACAAGTTCAATTAAATCATCCACAAATTACACTCTTAGTGACGTTGATTCTGCCAAGATTGGATGAATTAACTCCACAAGTTACCTATATTTCTAATCATTGACTGACTTCCATCCCTCCCTTATACAAAGAAAAGAAAAAGGGGAGAAGGCTTTGCTGAGTTGCCTTGCGTTTTGAGTCATACAATCTAAGTTTTGACTGTCCCACTTGATACGGCCATTATGTCACTCATTTATGGGTACACACATTTAAAATAGAGAAGTATACACTAAACCATATCAACAAATTATTTTTAGAGACAATTGGATTTCCTAAAGATAAGGTAGCAGAAAAATCAATTTCTCAAATTCAGAAAATAATTCAATTAATTGTAAAGGAGTAACTTACATATTACAATTAATTTGTAAATCTTGTGAAGATGACTTGGTTGATGCATTTTGAGCAGATGCTTGGTATTTTTGAGCAGCAGCTCCAACCTGACTAAGCTGCAAAATATGAATTATGGTCAATTGTCCATGCCATGAGAAATACATTTCAAATTTCATAAAATTCCCTTCCACTGTGATACCTAACACTGCCAGTGAACAAGAATGAACTGAAAACAATTACATCTATATCAACTAATTCACGAAGAAAAAGAAAAAGAAAAAAATGGTGGGGGAGGGGACAGGATGAGAGTGATTTCCATCTTTTTGAAGAATGAAGCAAAGGTGTAAGGGCTCAATTTGTAATGGACCCTTCACAATAAAAATTTGTAGAGATGTGGGTGTAAGGGCTAGGCATTAACAATACAAACAGAGGCTGATGTGAAATCAACAGGCGTAATAACAGAATAATTTTACTGAGTGTTTTCTATGAGGATAAGGACCATGACCCTCGTTAGGGGTTGATAAGGGTCCTTGTAATGACTTCGGATAAGTGTTTGTGAGGATCCTGATGATTTTGGTTAAGTGTTTGCGAAGCGTATTCATCCTCGGTTCAGTCTAAGGATCTATTTTTCTTAAGACTGATTCATATCCGAATCCTCCTTTATGTTGGACATCCTCTTAGTTATATAGTATAGTTTTTGTTAATCTTGACCGTCCATTCGTCGGCTATCTAAACTCTGTGTATGAGGGGTTGTCCCATCACCTGCTTTTGCAGGCTTTATGTTATTTCTCAGCCGCCTTTACAGACTTTCTATTAGTTGAGGGAACCAAAGCACCTGGGTTCGCTGGTCACTTCGCCATCAAAGCGGCCAGAATGTTGGTGGAGTACATTTAATGGGTGGGAGATATTTACCATTTATCAACGTCGGTTCGCCGAGGAGGTGGGCATCCTCGGCGAGGCCTCTTGAGGGCCTGGACTTTTTCCCTTTTATCCTTGGCCTATATACTCTCCTCGGCGCGGGCCTTGGGCCGGTTATGGAGTGGGCCTGGTTTGTTAATATTTGGGGCCTCACAAAAGGCATAACAACTTCTTTAATTGGTCTTGATGCAGCACTATCAACTAGGTGTTGCACGCATCTCAAAAATCATAAAGAGAACTCGCCAATGGTTTTGAACCAAATGGCATCTCCTCTTCCCATAAACAAAGGTTGCAAGTTCAATCCTGTACAGGTGCACGACTTGTGTTACCCATCAGACAAAGATACAACAAAAAAAAATAGAGGGAACTCTACATATGTTTCTGGATTACTGATCCAAGAAAATATCAAGAATGAAAAATTATTTTGCCATTCTTCTTGATGTAGGAGAGCCATATCCTTTGATGGAGACAACAAAAGCACCATCACAGTATCAAAACTGGTAAGGAGCCTCAAAGATATGATCATTTATTCGAGGATTCTTCACCTTATTAAATGCATAGCTTTTCTGATGGATGGGTACATAAACTTTAAGGTTGATCTTCTTGCAGTAAAAGGTGGGCATCTTTAAAAATTACACAGGTCAGTCTTCCATCCATTGCTCCTCCAGATTCTAGTTTTGTCTCTATTTTTTAAATTGCAACAGTATTATCCTTAGACTTTCACACTTGTTGCAATTAAATATATATAAATATATATATATATATACACACACATATGAAAAGAGTGTTGCAATTTAAAATAGGGATGGAAAAGAAAAATTAATAAAAGTTGGAGAACCAGAAATGTACTTTAGCCTTTTTTATTTCTGTTCTAACAATGAATAACTAATAATTATATGAATGCCTAGCCAACTGAAGTTAATCAAATTCAATGAAGGCTACATCCAAGATTGTAGCTTGTTCCTTACTCAAAAGAATGATGCAATTTGCACGATAAAATGAAAGCATTCAATGATTCACCTGGGGTATTAGTATCCTTCGAGGGATGAGCTCCTCATGATGTCGTGCACAAAACTCCCAGGAGAAAATCTAAAAAAAATGGACAAAAGAAAATCCATAATTAATCCAGAAACCAAAGTTTCTAAAACATAGAGGCCATGTAATAACTCACAACCTTTAGATCCGGAGAGAAAATAAGACGAAGTTGACCATCCCATACAACACGAAGTTGCTCAAAAACACTTTCTTGTATTGCTTTTGCATACTCAAGGACAATTTGACCAGATGTATTTTCATATTCATGGGGCA
The DNA here is from genome assembly GCA_023736055.1 of Quercus glauca. Lineage (NCBI taxonomy): Eukaryota > Viridiplantae > Streptophyta > Magnoliopsida > Fagales > Fagaceae > Quercus > Quercus glauca. The sequence goes on from CM043320.1 coordinate 28,516,164, forward strand.
TATCAACAAAAAGAAGCTCTTGTGAAGTACCACTATCATACTTGATTTTGAATAGCCTGGGCAAAACCTCCACAGTTGTTTCTGAAATTTCAAATTAAACAATCTTTAAGAAAGTTCTAAAATGTATGTTAAATATCTCTGACAAAGAAAATTAAGAGAGATGCAATCTTGAATCTACTCAACACTTAGAAAGTTTGTGTCCAATCAGATTGAAAACTTACTAAAGTTTTCTTTCTTTTTAGCAAGTGCAAATAAATTTGGAACTCTTCCTTCAAATATTTTTTGAAAAAAGTTGTGAATTGCCACTTGTCCCAAAAGCTTAAGTTAGGAAATGGTGAATTTAACAACTTAATCATTTTTTTTTTTGATAAGTAATGAAAAATTTTATTAAGCAAAGAGAAATAGCCAACCCAAGTACATTGGGAATGTACTAAGAGGGCACAAATCAAGGACCAAGGTTACAACGATCAAGCACAACAAGAAGGGAAGAACAAGAAAAATGACAAAAGACCACACTCCAATCGAGGAGAGTGTGTAAAAAAAAAGACTTAATCTCTAATAAGGAGCGTTCACGTCCCTCAAAGCTTCTAGCATTTCTTTCACGCCAAATACACCATAACAAGCAATGAGGCACAAGTCTCCACAAATCTATGTTACGATGCCGACCAACATCCTTGCCAAGACTTAATCATTATTCTAACTCTCCCCCCATATGTGAGCCCAAAATATAAGATTTTTAAATCCACACAATTTGGAAATTCCTCCACTTCAAATTCCCGAAGCCCTCGTCAAGACCCACATTGTGCTACATTGCCCCCAAACCACATGGCATGACCAGGTTGGCTCTAATACCATGATAAATTACCACTTGTCTCAAAAACTTAAGCTATTAGGAGTTGTAAGTTTAAAAACTTTTGAAAGAAAATGCTAACCAAAAAAATATTTTAATTTTCCTTTTCTTCTTCACAACAGATCTCCTTAGACATGTTAATTGGTAACCTCTTTTCATAATTTACCTCCCTCACTTGGTACAAGCATACTCTCTTATTCGTCTCTTACAGTTGGTTTCTTATTTGAAATCATATTGCCATTTGGATCACATACCAGCCATCGTATGCCAGAATGCTCAATCTAAAGAAACTTCATGTTGCAAATTATTAATAAACTATCAATTCAGTGGTGGAGCCAAGAATTTTTGCTTGGGGGCCAAATTATGGTATTGATACACTAGACAAGATAAATTTAAAAAACATATAAATAAATATGGATACATATAACATAGTGCATCCATCTCTTAAGCTTGCTGGTAATGCTAAAAGTGTATCCATCTCTAAAAGAAATGGAGTATAACTCAGTCCATCCAAGAAGTTAGCGTTTTCCAAACGCACATAAATGGTAACAAAAGATTAACAAAGTAGAAAAAGGATAGCATACCAAAACCACGACCAGGCTTGCAATTGCATATGTCACAGTGCCATACATCCTGCAAATTCTGTAATTAAGATTCCAATGCTTCTGAAGTTGACATGAAACCATAAATCCTATTGACTGATTTACTCATACTCATTAATATGTATTTCATACCATGATTGTGCCGTGTGCTTCTTAAGGCAAGAAATTTTAACCACAAAAAAAAAAAAAAAAAAAAAAATGGTAAGGTCATGGCTCGCATGAAAGCTGAACCACATTTTAGGACACTGTTTGCTCAAAGGGTATCACTACCCACAACAGGTTGAGCACCTTCAAACCCCAAAATTATCCATTATTTATATATATTTTTTGTGAAAAATATGGCTGATAATATATGCCCATGACTTTTGACTCTTTTTTTTTTTTATAAGTGACTTTTGACTTGTTCACATATACTAATCTCAGCATGCCAATAGGCAACCAAACCTCATCCCTCAAATTCCCACATCTCCCAGCTGGATCTAAAGATTGCCAGCGCATGCAATGCTAGAGCACAAGAATCACACCTTTCACATCTGATAAGCATGTAGCTATAAAAACTCTCTGTCTCTATCAATTGAAAACCAAAAAGATTTTTGTCTTGAAACATACCTGAGGGAAAACACCATTCGTTTGGTGGCTAGTTCCATACAATGAAACACACCACTTCTTCCTCGCATTTGGAGCAAAAAATTCAGCAACAAATTTCCGCCAGAATTCAATATTGTTATCCTGCATTAAGAACCAACCCACAACCAGATCAGTGAAACTCTAAACACTGACAAAAGAAATATAAAAGAAATAATAAAGGAATAAAACAACATTACTTCAGGTCGGTGCTGCTGCTGATACATGTATTGTGTCAAACGCCGAGCACACATTCCCGGTTCATATATAGGTCTCACAGCAGATCTAATGGGCAAGGTCTGCTGTTGAAACTGTTTGTGTAGATGGGGCTGTTGCTCAGGAACAGTCTTCAAGAGTTGTTGGTTCTCTTGTTGCTGCAGCTGCATAATTCGCTGCTGCTGCAAAAAACTCATTTGTGCATTGACAGCTTGAGAAGACTGCCTGGACCTTTGATGGAAAGGATGTTGTTGCTGCTGCAAAAGCATCACTTGGTCAGAATGATGATGTTCTAATTTGATAGGTCGTATGCTTCTTCCAATCTGGTTCTGTTGGGGCTCTGGCTTTACTGAACCAACATTCTGCACAGACTGCAACTGTTGTTGAGGGCCAATCTGATCATTGAAAATCTGTGGCTCCAACTTTACAGTGCGCACACCCCCTAACCCACCTTGAATCAACTGGAATTGCTGCTGCTGCTGTTGCTGTTGCAGTTGATGTGGCTGTGGTTGGCTGAACAAAACAGATGACTGTTGCATTGATCTATGCTGGAACTTCTGTGACTCAAATTTCTTAACTTGAGATTGCTGTTGATCTGGCAACATTGGATTCCTATAAGAGGTTGATATTTGAGAATTTTGAAATTGATTGGATGAGCCAGAATTTGTCATGTTTGATGGTGCAAATATTGGAGGACTGAAACCAATGTCATTTGCTCCATTCAAAAGAGAATCAGAGCCAGCAGTGGTATCACCACTTCCTCTTTGGAAAACACCCAAACCAGAGATGCTGGTGTTCAATCCCCCACAACCAAATGTTTGATTGAGAAAAGATGAAACATTAGGTGCATGTCCAACCAAATTCAAGTTACATTCACGTGGAGGTCCAACTGAAGAAAATGCTGCTTGTGGAGGCAATAGACCCCCTTGAGATCCCAAAATGGTAGATTTTGATCGAATTAGTGCAGGTGAAACAGACTGAGCACCATCAACAGGTGTTGAAGATCCGGATGGATGCATTTTGCCAACAGCAAGACTGTACCTATTCACCAAAATGACTCAATACAGCATCATTTACATATCCAATAATCTAATGAGCTTATGCAGATAGCTAAACACACATAACTTAAAATAATGGTCAACCTAGCAAGTAAATCTACTTTGTACTCAAACCTCAACACATCATACTTCTCACTTTTCAGCAACCGAACAAAAGGGAAAATGTATTTATTTTAATCATTTGAGCCAACTTGTGGAAGATAATGAACTAAGAATAGAAAAGAACAAATATAAAAAACCAGCCCTTGTTATAAACATCTACTATAGCCATCGTTTTACAAAAATAACAATCTCTAGCAAAGAATTGAAGCCAATATCCAATAGACTATTGTATTTTAATAAAACTAAGCCCCATACCTTCCAGCAGAACCCAAAAAAAAATCATAGAATTCATTGAACTCATTCCAATTCCAATTACAAAATGAGGATTATATTGGAATCCCTACGTTTGGTTGCCACGAAACATCTAAAAAAATAAAAATAAAATCATATTTAGAGATGCCAAAAATATATTAAATTAAAAAATAAAAATAAAATAAAATAAAATAAAAAAAACCTAGTACCACTACTCTACCGAGCCAAACAGTAAGTTCAGTTGATAACCCACTTCTTAAAATTTTCAAAACCAAATAAAATAACAACAAAAATTCAAAAGATTTTATTTCCATAACTTCTTTCTTAGCAACCAAACAGAAAACAAAACCCAACAACTATGAAGTAATATAGTATCTACCACCCCCAAAATTTGATTAAACCCATAAACAAAAACTATCTGCAACACACACACACACCAATATATCACTGAAAATTCTGAAACCACAGTCCACATCAAAAATCAAATTCAATTATAAAAAAAAAAAAAATCAGAGTGAAAGACAAATAGAGAAGGAGAGAGTCTTACAGAAGTGAGTGAGACTCTTTGATATTCCAAGGAGAATTCTATGATCCTAAACAAAAATCAAAACAAACCCACATCGTTAAAATACAAATACTATAAAAACACAAGCTATAAAGAACACAACATAGCAATAGTATGATTTTCTTGTTTCGTGTTCAATACCTGTCTCAATGTGAACACTTTGTTTTGTTTTTATAGTTTTTCTAAACGTTCCTCTTCATTGTAGAAGCGTCCGTATACACACTTTTTTTTCTTTAGTTCTTCTGACTAAGAGTCTCTCTGAGGTTTCGCTGTCTCTCTTTTTTACTTCAGCACTGTGTGTATATATATATGCACTCACTCACTCACTCAGTGTCTGTGTTTGTGTTTGTGTTTGTCTGTCTGTGACTCTCTCTGTCTTTGTCTTTATGTTCTTGCGGACGTCAAAACTCTTTTGGATTGAATTCAATATATTTTTTTATAATTTATTTTACGTTACGTCCTTTTATTTATTTATAATTATTATTACATTACATATTTCTCTGTTTTTTAAAAGAAAAAAGTCAAATGGTATGAGGGGCCCAATATGCTATGCTGTATTGCTATATGCATGTGCATCATTGTCTTTATGATGGATGGTTATAATTATAATAATTATTTTTCCATGATTATGACTCATGTGACACTATTCGACCACCCACTAATTAGCAAAACAACAACATGATTCTTTTTTTTTTATTATTAAGAAAAGTTTATGTGTGTCTTATTTGAGGATTGTACTTTATAGTGTGTATTCTTCTCCAAAATCCACCCAAAAAAAAAAACTTTATAGTGTGTATTTATATGTATGTATTTAATGGGAGAATCTAATAATATATTTTGGAGATGTGATTCCATATAAATATATACTATTCCATAATCGTAGATTTTCCACTACTCATTGGATTATTCTGTAACTAATACATACATACATATATATATATATATATATATATATATATATATATATATCTTTTTAGGACAAGCTACGATTTTGCATTTGGCCTTTTCAATTATGTGCTTATTTTCAATTTGGCCCTTAAACTATTGATTATATCGATTTAAACCTTAAAATTTTTTACAATTATTCTATTTTAGTTTACCCATCTTTTTACTAATTGAGTGATTAACTGATTACCGTTAAACTGTTTAGTAGATCAAGTGATATGATTTATTGTTAATTTTAACTAACAAAGCTTTTAGGATATCTGTTAACAAAATCCTTAATAATACAATATCAACTACTTCCTTTTTAGAAATATAGTTATTTTCGTTAGAGTGTTTTTACAAATCAAGTGATATGATCTATTCTTAATTTTTTAATTTTTTTTATATAAGATAAAAATTCTACTCTAGCCTAATCTAAGTGTATATATGTGTGTGAAACTCCTCCCTGGAGACTTAACCCTGGCCTTTGCCCCCCCTCCCCACAAGCACTTATACTTGTAGAGTGACCACTGCATAGTAATTTCTATTAAACTTTTTTAATAGATCAAGTGATATGATCTATAGTTTCTCAAAAAAAAAAAAAAAGTGATATGATCTATTGTTAACTTTTTTTTTTTTTTTTTAAGAAGCATCTATTGTTAACTTTAATTGCTATTAATACAAGATCAAAGATTTCAAAATAGACATTATTTTTTTGCTGAATGTTCAAAATAGACATTATTTGTACATTTTGGTAGTTAACTTTAATGGCAAGTATCGTATTATTGGTATGAGTAAAACTAAAATGTCCTCAAAATTTTAAGGAAAAAAAAATACAATTGATAGTTTAACCATAAAATAAAACTCAACCACATATTTTAACAACCAAACTAATAATTAAGAGGTGATCACATGTCAGATTTCAATATAAATATTGTATGGACTCAATTTGTAATGGACCCATAACAATAAAATTTGTAGAGTGTGGGTAGGAGGGCTAGGCACCAACAAAGCAAGCAATGGGTGGTATAAAATTTATAGGAATAACGGCAAAGGAATTTGACTAAGTGTTTTTGAGGATAATCACCATGACCTTGGTTAAATGTTTATGAGGATCATTATAACGATTTTGGATAAGCATTTGTGAAGATCTTTGTAATGATTTTGGTTGAGTATTTGTGAGGCATGCTCGTCCTCGGCTCAGTCCGAGGACCTTGTTTCTTAGATCTGATAAACATAAGGGTTGTTCTAGAATGCCCTCCAAGATCCCCCCCCCCTTCATTTCTGGGGGTTCTATCTGTTATATATTCTTGTTTAGTTAATTCTCAGCCGTCCACTTGTCGGTTATCCGAACTCTGTGTTTAAGGGTTTGTCCTATCATCTGCCTTTACAGGCTTTCTGTTAGTTCCCAGCCGCCTGTGCAAGCATTCTATTAGTTGTAGCGACCAAGGCATCTGGGCTTGCTTGTCACTTCATCATCAAAGCGGCCAGAATGTTGGTGGCGTACGTTTAATGGGTGAATGATATTTTCCCTCTATCAACGTCGGTTGGCCGAGGAGGTGGGCATCCTCGGCCTCTGTATTCTCCTCGGCGCGGGCTTTGGGCCGGGTATGGAGTGGGCCGGGGTTGTTTAAATATTTGGGACCCCACAATAGCCCCTCAAAATTCTACTGCCCGACCTCTCGGGCGGGGAGGAGGATTTTGACTTTCTCGGCGTATTTCTGCGCCTTGTTGAGCCTTACCTCTCTATCAGTGTCACTGTCATCTCAACTGCTCTTGTAATTTTCTTTTGGCGCAATGGGCCTGTCCGAGGAGTTTTTCCTTACTTTGGTAAGTTTTCTTTTCTCCTTAATCTATAATTTACCGCCTGAGTTCCTTGCTAGTTCTTTCAGGAGAGGCAGGTTTAAGTTAGCTATGCTTTTAGTGCTCGTTTTTGCTTGGTTTTCGTCCTTAGCAGGATTCATCGTTTAGCACCCAAGGGATCGGCTTTGCCGTAGGTTTGGACCTACGGTTCGTATAAAAACCTATTTCTGCCCAGCGCTTATATCGCTGTATAGTGACTAGTTTCCCTATAGGTTTGAATCCGAAGACCATGCAAGACCTTGGTTTTTCCTAGCACTTAATGTTTCATGTGGGAATGGTTTTTCTGTTGGCCTGAGTTCTTGGACCATGCAATGTCTATGTTTTGTCTAACATTTGAGTTTTCTCATCTGATTTTAAGTTGTTAGTTTCCCCAGAGGCTGGTGTCCGAGGACCATGCAGTGCCTTGGTTCTGTCCAGTACCTAGTTTTCTCATCTGAAGTATCTGGTTTCCCCAGAGGCTTGAGTCCGAGGACCATGCAATGCCTTGGTTCTGTCCAGTACCTAGTTTTCTCATCTGAAGTATCTGGTTTCCCCAGAGGCTTGAGTTCGAGGACCATGCAATGCCTTGATTCTGTCCAGTACCTAGTTTTCTCATCTGAAGTATTTGGTTTCCCCAGAGGCTTGAGTCCGAGGACCATGCAATGCCTTGGTTCTGTCCAGTACCTAGTTTTCTCATCTGAAGTATTTGGTTTCCCCAGAGGCTTGAGTCCGAGGACCATGCAATGCCTTGGTTCTGTCCAGTACCTAGTTTTCTCATTTATTTACTATCTTATCTATTTATCCATAACCATTTAATTCTACATTGCTACAATCTATAATAAACATTAAATAAATACACTTTTCAAGCAAAATAATCACAAACGCATGCTGGGGTTGGAGTAGGAGAAGACCCTACTCTGTTCTGCCTCTTCGTTTGGCGTGACTCTTCTGATTACGAGGCGTCTCTTGGGTTGTTCGAGTAATGCGTTTTGACGCTTCGGTGCCTCCTTGTTAATGAGGTGCCTCCTCATTAATGACAGTTGTGGATTTACGAGGATCTAACGGTAGATAAGCCCCTTGGAATTTGGGCGGAATTATTGCCTCCAGAAATCTCTCCCTAAGATTTAATGCGGATTGGCTCTCACCAATTTTTTGCCTTCTATAAAAGGCGTTTTTAAGGCAACCTTTTCCTTCACACTTGACAAACATTCGTCTTAAGCTTCTCCCAAAAATATTGCCTAGAGGTTCTACAAGAAATAGCAGTTTGAGCCCCTTCAAATGAATTGGCCCTTGGAAAGGGCGGTCCTGTGGACGCATAGCCCCTTTCAGGAGCCGAGGATGGCACCTCGACCCTGGGCGTCACGTTGGGGTTGGGGTAGGAGAAGTCCGAAAATTCTCCTTCTTTTCAACCTAATTAAAGGTGGAACCCTCCTTGTCGCTTTGAGGAGGATCCAGAAAAAACGTAACCTCCTTCCCTTGGGCATGAGTCTGTGACCCTCCAAGCTGGCAACGATGGGGCTGGGAGGGAAACCAGGCGGAACCAGGAGGTGGAACCGCTCGGTGCCGCAACCTCTTCCGCCTCTAACATTGCCCATCCTCCCTTCTCTCCGCCTCTCTCCTCCTCTTTTGCTCTTCAACGAGCCTTCCTTCCTTCATTTCCTCTTCTTTTACTTCACAACCAACCTTCTTTTCTATCTTTTATTCCTCTGCCAGCTTTGTTAGGCGTCTGTCTTTGTAGTTACCTTTAAAACAAGCTTCACGGGCATCACTTGTAAGAGATGTAACTTTTTCTTCATATATTAATAAAGAAGTAGACTTGTTTTGTCTCTTTTATTTTTTGCATATTCTTGTTTCTTGTGATTGTTGACTTCTGAATGAATGTTGTTGCTGTAAACTGTATTGTTTTGGTGTGTGTGTGTTTTTTTTTTTTTTATAAAAAGTGTTGCTCTTGATTTTTTCACACCGATCGTCACACTTGCTTGTGCACAAGTCCTTCCCACAGACGGCGTCAATTGTAGGGACTCAATTTGTAATGGACCCATAACAATAAAATTTGTAGAGTGTGGGTAGAAGGGCTAGGCACCAACAAAGCAAGCAATGGGTGGTATGAAATTCATAGGAATAACGGCAAAGGAATTTGACTAAGTGTTTTTGAGGATAATCACCATGACCTTGGTTAAATGTTTATGAGAATCATTATAACGATTTTGGATAAGCATTTGTGAAGATCTTTGTGATGATTTTGGTTGAGTATTTGTGAGGCATGCTCGTCCTCGGCTCAGTCCGAGGACCTTTTTTCTTAGATCTGATAAACATAAGGGTTGTTCTAGAATGCCCTCCAAGATTTTCCCCTCATTTCTGGGGGTTCTATCTGTTATATATTCTTGTTTAGTTAATCCTCAGCCGTCCACTTGTCGGTTATCCGAACTCTGTGTTTAAGGGTTTGTCCTATCATCTGCCTTTGCAAGCTTTCTGTTAGTTCCCAGCCACCTGTGCAGGCCTTTTATTAGTTGTAGTGACCAAGGCATCTGGACTTGCTTGTCACTTCATCATTAAAGTGGCCAGAATGTTGGTGGCGTACGTTTAATGGGTGAATGATATTTTCCCTCTATAAACTTCGATTGGCCGAGGAGGTGGGCATCCTCGGCCTCTGTATTCTCCTCGGCGCGGGTTTTGGGCCAGGTATGGAATGGGCCGGGGTTGTTTAAATATTTGGGGCCCCACAAATATAAACCTATCACTCGAATCGATCATATTGAGTGAAAAGGTTTTGGACGTATTGTCAATTGAAAAATCAATCGAATATAAGTTTTTTTTTTTTTTTTTTCTGCTATTTAGTGGATCTAATTTACAGATTTAGAACATTGGATGTGATATAGATTTAGTTTATAGGTGATTTTTTAATCTACTTGGTAGAAAGAAAAGAATGAGTCTTCCTTTAGAAATAAAAACCATCTCTTAATTTAGATTCAATTGATTACTTAAAAGTAGGATGTGTAAACTAGTACTTTTTGGAGGAGGGAATGGAAGGAAAGGAATAACCTTAGAATATTCCTTCCATTCCCTTGTTTAAAAGTTTTAATAGAGGGAACATAATGAAAAGATCATTCCCTTATTTGGAAGTTTAATTAGGAAGGAATAGAGTGGATAAAAATGAATACTCGTTCCTCTCTTCTCCCTTAAAACCTCACATTTTCATTTCCTGGTATTGGGACGAATATGAGGGAATGAAATTAGATTTAATGAAATTTTTATTAAAACTCCTAAAATACTTCTATATATTCAACATTTTATTTTAAAATAGGGATATAATAGTAAGTTTATTATAAATTATTACATTCCATTCCTTCTAATATTACTTTCAAATAAAATTACTTACATTTCATTCATTTCTATAATTCCATTCCATTATTTTAAATCATCCAAACAAGATTACTTAATACCACTTTATTCCTTTCCATTCATTATCTTTCCATTACTTAAATACAATTCGTTCCATTTTATTATTTTTTATTCTTTTATAGTTTACTCATTTCAGTCTATTTCATTACTTTATGAATTTCCAAACGAAGTGTATAACACAAGTAGGGGGATCACATATCCTTATAAACCCACATGTAAATTGTATACACAAATAGCAAAGAAAAAATCACAAATTCCAATCTCCATTGTATGACGAGGAGCTTAAACTCAACTTTGTGCTCATAGCAATGGTTGACAAGCATGGATGGAGCCATGGTTGGACTTGGGGGGCAATGCCCCCATCCCCCAATATTTTTAAAAAAAATATTATTATTATATATATATATATATAGGTACTAATTTTAGCAATTTTATTTTTTAAAATTACATTTTTGCCCCTTAACAATAGTATTGATTTTTTTAAGAGTATTTTTATAATCACAAATTTTTCTACAACATTTTTACAAACTATTAAGATAACAAATTCTTATTAATTCGCATTTGGGCCCACCACTTACATTTTTTTTTAATTTACCAATAACCACTCATCACATCAGCAATTTGTAAAAAAGTTTGTAGCTCTAGCATTTTCCTCTTTTTTAAAGACCATTAAAAAAATTTATAGATATAAAATCAAATATATATATATATATATATATATGATGGGACCTCTCCAAGTTCGTCCATGAAGCTCGTCCACACAACTCTCCAAATTCGTCCATGAAGCTCGTCCATGCAACATAACACGTTCATTAAGATTCTTGTCCTTGGGAAGTTCGTCCTGGAAAGCACGTCTTGAGAAATCTCATTCTGAGAAGGGTCATTACTATCCATTACCAATCGTTGTTAGCAACAGTTAAAGGAATTAGAGCCAAGAAATGTAACTTCCATGGCAGTTATGGAAGTTATCTCCAAACTTCCTGGACTCCGCAACAACGGGAGAAGTTACACCAAAAAAATAACTGCTTATAGGCACTATATAAGCATTCGACACGAGAAGAAAAAGGTATGAGAGTTCTTTCTTCCAATATACTTGGAATTTCAAAAAATACTGACTTCACCATCGGAGGTTTATTGGCCGGCCTCCACCGGTCACCTCTAATTTTTTTTTTTTTATTGTTCTTGCAGTATTCGCCATCGCCCTTTTGATCGTTAGCACCCGCGAATTTTAGCCCACTGATCTTTTGAGGAAGTATTAGTTGGCGCCGTCTGTGGGGAGATAAGAGTCATCGTTGGGGGAAGTTCAACTGGGCAATCGTCTAAAGTAAAGAAAGCATACCTGAAGGAAGTCCAGAGCGTCCAACTGTCTGGACGACCACTAAGGATAAAGTCCACAGACGAACGGGCGATAACCCTCACAGACGAGGAAGCTGAGAGAATCCAACATCCTCACGATGACGCTATTGTCATCACCCTACTTATTGCTGATTACACAACCAGAAGTGTGTTGATAGACAACAGAAGTTTAGCGGACATTCTGTATTATCCAGTCTTCCAGCAGATGAGGATCGGACGAGACCAGCTGCGCCCAGTACACTCGCCTCTAGTAGGATTTGGAGGAATGAAGGTACAGCCTGTAGGTACTGTTACATTACCAGTGGTGGTGGGAGCATACCCACAACAGTTGACTACCAACGTGAGTTTCTTAGTAGTAGATTGCTCGTCCTTTTACAATGCGATAATTGGAAGGCCGACCCTAAATAGGTGGAAGGCAGTTACATCCACCTACCACCTGTCAGTCAAGTTCCCGACGGAGCATGGGGTAGGCCAAGTACAGGAGACCAATTAGCAGCAAGAGAGTGCTATCTAGCCATGCTGGCTGTGAACGAGCAAGTTCAAGCAATGAACATTGAGGAAAGGAAAGTTGTGGCAGAACCCATTGAAGCATTGGAAGATATTCTCTTAGATGAAGACAACCCCGAGAGGTGTACCAGGGTTGGAGTAGACCTGGAAGCGAAGGTCAAAAAGGACCTCATTTGTTTTTTAAAGAAGAACAAGGATGTGTTTGCATGGAGTCACGAAGACATGCCGGGAATAGATCCAGGTGTCATTACCCACCGTCTGAGTGTATGTCCTTCCTCCAAGCCAGTGCGACAAAAGAAGAGGGTGTTCGCCCCTGAGAGAAATAATGCTGTTAAGGAGGAAGTTCAAAAGTTAATTGCGGCGAAGTTCATTCGAGAGGTATACTATCCTGACTGGTTAGCCAATGTAGTCATGGTCAAGAAGGCGAACGGCAAATGGAGAATGTGCGTCGACTTCATTGATTTAAACAAGGCTTGCCCCAAGGATAGTTACCCGTTGCCACGTATTGATCAGTTGGTAGATTCTACTGCAGGCCACAAGTTGCTTAGTTTCCTGGATGCTTTCTCTGGTTATAATCAGATTAGAATGGATGAAACAGACCAAGAGAAGACGTCCTTTGTCACTAGTCAGGGATTATTTTGTTATGAGGTGATGCCCTTTGGTTTGAAAAATGCTGGAGCAACATACCAACGATTGGTCAATCACATGTTTCGTCCACAGATCGGGCGGAATATGGAAGTCTATATAGATGACATGTTGGTGAAAACTCAGGACGAGGGAAAGCATCTAGATGATTTACAGGAGACATTTAACACATTCAGGCAGTACCACATGAAGTTGAACCCTAGCAAATGTGCTTTTGGAGTATCGTCAGGGAAATTCCTAGGATTTATGGTCTCCTACAGAGGAATCGAAGCAAACCCTGATAAAATTCAAGCAATATTGACTATAAAGTCTCTTAGCAGTGTTAAAGAAGTCCAGTCCCTCACCGGACGAGTTGCTGCCCTCAACAGGTTTGTTTCTAAAGCCACTGATAAATGTCTGCCATTTTTCAAGGTTCTTAAAAAAGCATTTGAATGGACCGATGAGTATCAGAAAGCTTTTGAAGATTTGAAGACATATCTTACCATGGCTCCTTTATTAAGCCCGTCCGTGCAAGGAGAAGAGTTGTACTTGTATCTAGCAGTCACCCCACATGCAGTGAGTTCAGCGCTAGTAAGAGAAGAAGACAAGGTACAGAGACCTGTGTACTACACGAGCAAAGCACTGAGAGGCGCAGAAGGACGATATCCATTAATGGAGAAATTGGCTTTTGCATTGATAACAGCTTCTAGGAAGCTAAGGCATTATTTCCAAGCTCATATCATTAACATCATGACGGATCACCCATTCAAGAAGGCCATGAACAAGTTAGAGGCAGCAGGATGTTTGATTCAATGGGCCGTCGAGCTCAGTGAGTTCGACATAAGGTACCAACCAAGGCATGCCATAAAAGCTCAAGCTTTAGCAGATTTCATTGCAGAGTTCACCCTGACTTGTGAAGACGTAAACGAAATGGGAGAAAAGAAATGGATCGTCCATGTGGATGGCTCATCTACACAGTACATAGGAGGAATAAGCGTGGTTTTGCAATCTCCAGAGAGAGATAAATTAAAATACAAAGTTCGTTTGCAGTACCAAGCAACGAATAATGAAGTTAAGTACGAAGCTCTTCTCAAAGGGTTGGAATTGGCTAAGTCTGTAGAAGCGAAGTCACTCCTCGTCATGGGAGATTCTCAGTTAATCATGGGCCAAGTAAATGGAATGTACGAGGCCAAGGAAGAACGGATGAAGAAGTATTTAAACAGAGTGATGCGCCTCACAAAAAAGTTTCAGGAATCTAGCTTCGTTCAAATCCTAAGGGAGGAGAACACGGAAGCTGATGCCTTGGCGAAGGAAGCCTCAGCAAATGAAGCCGCAGACAAGTTTGATAAAATTCAGTACATGCCGAGTATAGACATCCCAGAAGTACAACAAGTGGAAAGTAGTGGAAATTGGATGACTTCGATTGTGTCATACTTAAAAGACGGATGACTACCAGAAGAAAAAGATGAGGCTAGGAAGTTGAGGGTACGAACAGCTAGGTATATTCTCATGGACGAGATTCTCTACAAAAAAGGCTTTTCCCAGCCTTATTTAAGGTGTTTGGCTCCAGACGAAGCAAATTATGTAATAAGAGAAATTCACTCAGGAGCTTGTGGCAATCACTCAAGAGCCAGATCGCTCGTCCACAAAGTCATCCGTGCAGGATATTACTGGCCAAACATGCAAGCTGATGCTAAGGCATACGTTAAGGTCTGCGATCAATGCCAAAGGTTTAGCAACATCGCCAGACAACCATCAAAGTACTTATCTCCAATGACGGCTCCATGGCCCTTTGCGCAATGGGGACTAGACATTCTGGGTCCTTTTCCACTAGGTGTAAGGCAAATGAAGTTTCTTGTGGCTGGTATTGATTATTTTACCAAGTGGATAGAAGCAGAATCCTTAACTAACATCACACAACAAAATGTCAAGAACTTTGTGTGGAGGAACATTGTGTGCAGATTTGGAGTGCCCAGGGTGCTGATATCAGACAACGGACGACAATTTGACAATGCACTCTTCAAAGATTTTTGCCTACGTTTTGGAATTCAAAATCACTACTCCTCATCAGCTCACCCACAAGCTAACGGCTAGGCAAAAGTTGCAAACCGATCCTTGTTAAAAGTAATCAAGACTCGGCTTGAGGGAGCAAAGGGAGTGTGGCCAGATGAACTACCAGGTGTTCTATGGGCATATAGAACGACAGTAAGAACTCCCACAGGAGAAACTCCTTTCAAGCTAGCATATGCTACTGAAGCAGTCATACCTGCGGAAGTGCACATGGCCAATCACAAAGTGACAACCTATCAGGAAGAAGCTAACGAGGAGCAACTCCGTTTGAACCTTGATTTAATAGACGAGATGAGGACGGACGTTGAGCAAAGGATGGCAAGGTATAAAAACCTTATGGCTAGGCGGTATGACGCAATGGTAAAGCCAAGACGATTCAACATAGGAGACCTCGTCCTAAAAAAAGTTTCCCTGGCAACAAAGAACCCAGCTCATGGGAAGTTGGGACCAAATTGGGAAGGCCCTTACAGAGTTGTCAACTGCAAGAGACAGGGATCCTATTACTTAGAAGCCCTCGATGGGAGGAAGTTAGAGCATCCTTGGAATGTGGAGCACTTGAAGAAGTACTATCAGTAGAACGCCAGCCTAGAGAGTATGATTCTGGACGAGCTCAGAGATGCACTTCTTCATTTAAGTATTTTTATTTTGGCTTTAGTATGTTAAACTTAAAGACGACGTTATGGTTTGTATTGTTTTAATAAAGGCATAAGCCTCTAAGGTGCATGCCTCGTCTATGAACAATATTTATGTGATGAACAATATGTGTAATGTACATAATGTTGTGTAACTCACAAATTTCCATACTACGTTTGTTCAAATTTACCACAGAAAAGGTTGAAAAACTTGAGACAAATTCTCTGGACACGGAGATGTAATATCAAGTTTTCCAATGAAAAGCAACACTAAGGCATGCTCGTCCAAGCTAAAGGACGAAGTAAAGACCAAGCGTGCTCATCCAGAACAAAGGACGAAGTAAAGCCAATGCTTAAAGGCTAACTACGATGATGCCTCAGGCAAACTCGTCCATACAACGGACGAAATAAAGAATACATATACCCAGTCCATGGACGAACTTGTGCATAGACGAATGCATATTAGGCCATGGACGAAGAAATGTAGAATATTTTGAACTTAAGGCATTTATTAAAACAGTCCAGCCCAAGGACAAGTAAAATACAAGGCCTTCACTAAACATAAAAATCAGCCAAGTTCAAGGACGGATAACACTGATTTTTACCTATCTTCATTGTAGAAATATATATAAAAAGATGGACGAGTCTAACATGAAATTTTGCATATGGAGATTAAAAGTCTCGTCCATGCATATACAAAAAAGATGGAAAACGTAACAAGCATTCATTCATTAAGGGCAGACATCCAACGTCCAAAAGCCCTTGTTAAAAGTAAGATTGTTTTAATACCTCGTCCTAAAAGCCATGGACGAGGTAAATGTTTTAGAATTACATAGAAAGGTCACAAGACGGACCAAATAAAAATACATGAAAAATTTTCTTAAGCTGAGGGAGCATTGACATTGGAGACGTCCTGAGGAGGCAGGGTTGTAGCATCGTCCTCAACATTGATATCCTCTGAGCCAGTCTGAAGGAGGGAACTAGTGGCAGCAGCATTCAGATTAAGCACAATGGAGCTAAAATCTACGTTAGGGAATTTCTCCGTAGCCTCTATTCTGAAATCTTCAAACCCAGTTGCATAATTAGTGTCCAAAACATCAGTATATTGTTTGGACACTTTAAATTCAGCCACTGCGTCTTCCTTCGCTTTGGAGAGGAGAGTGCCATATTCATCATTCTTTTTCTGCAGGACCTCAAGACGAGCGTCCTTCTCCACAGCATTGGTTTTCAACCCCTCAGCCAAAGTCTTTAACTCCTTCACCTCGTTCGTAGTTTTGGCAGCCACCTCAGCCCATTGCTTAGCCTCGACCTTCAACTCCTAGATCCTCGTCTTTAACAGGATCCTCGTCTTGTCCAACCCTGTGGCCTGTCTGGACGCCGCTATAAACTTTGACATGCCCTACAAA
The DNA here is from genome assembly GCA_023736055.1 of Quercus glauca. NCBI lineage: Eukaryota > Viridiplantae > Streptophyta > Magnoliopsida > Fagales > Fagaceae > Quercus > Quercus glauca. The sequence goes on from CM043320.1 coordinate 28,533,196, forward strand.
AAAGAAACACAACAACAAATAAAAGTTAAAAAAAGAAAAAAAAGAAAAAAGAGAGAGAGAGAGACAAAGAAGGAAAATGAAAATCCTTGGTCAAGACGAGGTATGAGTGTTACCTTGAAAAGGTCGTGAACACCAGAGTGTTCAAAATCCTTAAGGGACACATCATAGCAAATGTTTATATCTTCGTCAGTTACAGCCTTCTTGAAACGTTCCCAGGCCAGGTCCTCATTTTCAATAATATTTGAAGGGACCGTTCGAGAAGACTGAGACGAGGTTGACACAGTCTTGGATGGAGTAGTCTTGGACGGAGTGGTCTTAGTTAGAATGGACGAGTCTACGTCAACTATATGTACAGGCTGCTGGGACGAGGGAAGGGTAGGCTTGACTACCTGGGACGAGTTAGACTTGGCCTTTTTGCCTCTTCGACTGGGGAGATTTCCCAAATCCAAGTTCTTTGACAGCGTCTTCCTCTTCTCCCCAGTCACAGGACGAGCCTGAGATCCAATCTCAGGACGATCCCCCTCAGCAACCACTTCCTTCTCCTTGTTTCCTTTCATCGTTGCCATTCCTAAAAAAAAATAAAAAAATAAATAAAATAAAATAAAAAAAGGTGCTCTTAGAATTAAAACAAAGTAAAAATATAAAGGACGTTTGGAACCTAAAACTTACTTCTTCTCACTGTAACTTCGTGTGCAATCGGTTCGTCAGATGGGTTAGGACCCAACCCCTACTTTGCTAGTCGTCTAAGCGTGACTAAGGAATGGAAGTCCCTATCTGAGTGTAGACGAGGCCTGTGGACACGGTCACGATAAAGTTTACTTAAAGAAGGTCGTTTAGCAGCTGAAATGAAACAAGTAACAAATTAGTCGTGAATATATATAAAAAATAAAAATAAAAATAAAAATAAAAAAGAGAAAGGAAAGAGAAGAAAAATGGTAGCAACTTACCCTCAGGACGAAAGTTCCCTAGGTTCCCAGTATAACGACTAAATGTATCCCGGCCAACGTCTACAGGGTTCCTAGCCCAGAAGCCGGAGACGAAGAAAAATTCCGTCTTCCATTTTCTGTCAGACGAGGCCAGGGACTTAATCAATCTACAGTCTCTACCCCTGGCTGTGAATTGATGAAAGCTAGGGGATTGATGTATTTCTGAAGGTTTGTAGCAATAAAGGAACTCGTCCATAGTAAGAGGACGGTCCCTTCCAAAAACTTCCCCCCACAAAACATGCATAAAAATGATTAATCTCCACGCATTTGGATTGAATTGACACACTCCTAAACCTAATCTAATCAACAACTCTCTAGTAAAGGCATTTAAAGGAAATCTCAAACCCCCCAAGAGGTAAGCTTCATAAACGCCTATCCCGAAGTGAGGGTTACAACACCATTCTCCTCGGACGGGCACCCTAGGTTTAACCTCGTCCGGGATTTGGTACCACTCCCTAAGATTTTTTAGTCTTTGCTAGTCTGTCCTAAAAGGGATATCTACTGCAAAACTGTAAACAGTGACCTCCTCCTCGTCCAAAGGACCAAAAGGAGGGACAGTGGACGAGGTACCAGCTTGAGACCCTGAGGCCTTCCTAAGCTGTTCCTGTACAACCTCCATAGGAAGCCCAGGGACGCCAGAGACATACTCCTCGTCCGTGGTATTCCCCCCACTACTATCACTACTGCTACTAGAACTGTAATAGATACTCTTGTCATTATACTCGTCTATGGCCTTATCTACACTATCGCTAGACGAGGAAAGTACAACCTCAGCCATCTTAAAAAAACTAAGGACGAGGAGAAGAGAAATACCTGGATCTAGGACGAAGGAAAGCTATAGACGCGAGAAGCTTCTAGACAAAGATCTAGGACGAGGAAGGACGAAGAGGGAAATTTCAGAAATGAAGAGGGTAACGAAGGCATTCCCCTATTTATAAGGAACAAACCCCAGCATCTGAAGCGACATGGCCAAATCAACAAGAGACACGTGGCATACTTCTCAGTTAAATCAATCGACGGGGTTTTTTCACTCATGAATTCATGACACGTGGCACACCAGCCTAAGGCTACCACACACGTCTTACATTTCTTTGAACGACCCATGGACAAGGGGGCAATTGATGGGACCTCTCCAAGTTCGTCCATGAAGCTCGTCCACACAACTCTCCAAATTCGTCCATGAAGCTCGTCCACGCAACATAACACGTTCATTAAGATTCTCGTCCTTGGGAAGTTCGTCCTGGAAAGCACGTCTTGAGAAATCTCGTCCTGAGAAGGGTCATTACTGTCCATTACCAATCGTTGTCAGCAACGGTTAAAGGAATTAGAGCCAAGAAATATAACTTCCATGGCAATTATGGAAGTTATCTCCAAACTTCCTGGACTCCGCAACAACGGGAGAAGTTACACCAAAAAAATAACTGCTTATAGGCACTATATAAGCATTCGACACGAGAAGAAAAAGGTATGAGAGTTCTTTCTTCCAATATACTTGGAATTACACAAAATACTGACTTCACCATCGGAGGTTTATTGGCCGGCCTCCACCGGTCACCTCTGATTTTTTTTTATTGTTCTTGCAGTATTCGCCATCGCCCTTTCGATCGTTAGCGCCCGCGAATTTCAGCCCATTGATCTTTTGAGGAAGTATCAATATATATATATATATATATATATATATATATATATATATGTATATATAAGCCCCAAAAAATTAGTCCAACAACAAAAATTACCAATAGTAAAACTAAAAATTAAGCCTAGTCAACCAATTTTACCCAAACAAACAACCTAACCCTTTAAATCCTAGTCACTGAACACAACCGGCAGCAAAGCCCCTCTAACTCAAAGTTTTGGCTCCGTCCCTGTTGACAAGGATGTCAATGGGGAATGAGAGGCAAATCCTTGATGTTAACAACAATGTTTACCTACAATCTTTCCTTAGCCTAGTTGATTAAGATAAGGGTGGTTTGTGGCTTTTTTTGCTTAGTCAATTTCTCACACGTCAAAGATGTTCAAGGTGATATATAACTCAAAGCTTAAAATAAAAAAAAAAATAAAAAAAAATAAAAAAAATAAAAAAAAGATCCCCTCCCACTAAATCCTCCAATTTTCAGTTTTTTATTTAGATATGAGACATGTGGCATTTAAAAATCAAATAAATACCACAATTAAAATTTGGAGGAAATTGAAGCATTCAATAGGAGTGGGGTCCTTTCCTGAGTGGACTAGGCCTAGGGAGAGAGAGACGGTTGGGTGACACAATGAGAATCCTCCACATATGAGAATAAGATTGCAACTAATAAAAACAAGACATGTAACACACACACATTAAAGTCGTTTGGGTTTAGTTTACTCGAGTGAATTTTAGTAAACCCAACACTCAACCAAATATTCAATTTTTTTTAACACCTTAAGCTACATACAAAGTTTGATTACAAATTACGTACTTTATAGGCGAAATTACAATGTTGGTCCCTCAAGGTTATCCTATGTGCGCAATTGGTCCCTCAAGTTTAAAGCGAGCACAATTGATCCCTCAAGTTTTAAAACTGAGTTGTATTAATCATTTTACTAACAGTTGTTAGTGATGTTACTTACGTGGCTAACGGAACAATGATTTGTCATTTTTTTTAATAATGTGACACTTTTTTATTAAAAATTTATGGTACAGGCTCACCTCCCGTTCAATACCCTCCTACTTTCTCCATTTTTTAAATTGATGAAGGACACGTGTAAGTGAAGCAAGCCAAAGAGCAGATTTTCTTTCATTCTCTCTCCATTACTCTCTCTCTCTCCGTCTCTCTTTATCTGTCAACTCTCTCTAGAACTCCAGAACTAAGCATCAAAGGTGTTTCTGTTTGTCATTAAATTGTGTCTTGCTCCTTCCTTCATCCTCTACACAAAGACAAATTCACTTTTGTTTGAATATTATATTCAGTTTTTTGGGCTACTAGGCATTATTACTTGCAATGGAACCCCTTCATCTGTAAGAATTTTTTTTTTTCTTTTTTAGGTGAGTTTGAGCCAAGCTTTTGTATTTTCTTGAAACCCAAAACAACTATTGATAAACTAGGATTTACTAGCTTTGGCATTCTTGTGGAACCATTTATGATTGAGTGGTGGAGGGTTTGGGTTCAATTTCCTTTCCCTGATCCAATGTCCCAATTTCGCCCTTTCTCATCCGGCAAGCACCGATCTTCTTAGGTAAGGTCTAATCTGGGAGCATCTGATGCTCAGCTCTGAAGAAAGCTAGACAAAGAGAGTAATGGAGATAGTGGACTTTTTCAATAATTGCTATAATACTAGACTTTTACAGAGAGGAAGACGAAGAGAGAGTCAGTTGCTTTGTGGGTTCTTTTTTAGCCTTTGGATTGCTTGACTTACACGTGTCCTTCATCTATTTAAAAAATGCCACATCATTAATAAAAGAAATGCTACCTCATTAAAAAAATTCAAAGTCATTGTTCCGTTAGCCATGAAAGTAACACCACTAACGCTAGTTAGTAAAAGGACTAATACAACTCCGTTTTAAAACTTGAGGGACTAATTATGCTCGCTTCAAACTTAAGGGACCAATTGCGCACACAGGGTAAATTTGAGGGATCAATATTGTAGTTTCGCCTACTTTATAACTAATGGCTACAACTCTACTCAATATCTTTTTATTGGACGTGAATTTTGACAAATCCACTATTTGATACATTTTATTATCATCCTCCATGCTTGCAAAATTAAAAAAAAAAAATTAATAGTTATGTCATCAATCGAATGTTTAAATTTCAAGTTTCTGTAGTTTAAAATTATACTTTAAAAATAAGTTTATGGATTGAATAGTAAATAACATCCGATTGGCATGAAATTTGACATACATATTAAGAACATAAAAAATATGCAGTCTAATGATTAGATTTTCAAAATATGTAACCATGTTAATATTTTTAGTGGGAGTCGTAGCCAAACTTTGTCCTTAAGCTATTAGGTAATGGAATATTTAATCATTTAATCTAACACACCATCTTCACGTGTGAGACTCAACATGTGAGATTTTTATTTTATTTTATTTTATTTTTTTATGGAAGATAAATTGGAGATAGGGGTTTAACCCAAAAGCTGATGCTTTGATACCATTTGTCCTAAAAGCCTAAATTGCTAATAAATAGTGAATTTGATACTTCAATTTAACACTTTCCCTTCATGTGTTGGCCTAAATTGCCCTTAGCCTAACATGTGGAAATTTTCTAAATTGTAGATAAAGTGGAAATAGGGTTTAAATCCACAACCTCATTCTCTAATACCATGATAAATTATATATTGTGAACGGTTTAGACCCCTTAAACTATAACCAGATTGCGTAGCCTAGATTAATTAGCCAAGTTGTTACTTAGACAAATTAAGCAATTCTAGGTTAAAACAATCATAAAATCATATCATGCATATAAACATATAAAGCAGCGGAAATAATAAAGAACACAGTGATATGATCACCCAGGAAACCACACCGGAAAAACCTGGGGAGGATTTTACCCACCGATCCTCAAGGCAAAACGGAATCCACTAAGAAAGAATTGAAGTTCTTACAAAAGGACTTACAAGCTCCCCGCTTGACTTCCTAATGCTACACACCAGTAGTAACTTCCTGACACGACCACGCGCAGGCTCCGAATCCACGGACTACTTCTTTCTTTGAACTCCTTCTTCAAGTACAAGCTCCTCACTTGTTTTTCTCTTTAAGCTTCAATGGTTGCAACCTAGTTGATCATCAAGATGTTGAAGTGATCTCAATCTTGAAAACCCTAAGCTTTGTGTAAAGGAAAGCTTCTCTAGATCTCACAAGAGATTTACACAAAACCGCAATGTATGAGCAACAATACAACTTGTGCAACTCTGAAAAACGTAGCTAGGGTTTGCCTTATATACCTAGGGCAAAAACATAAAACCCTAAACGTTTAAAGAGTTAGGGCTGAGTTGGAATTCTGCAGAAAAACGCATCTGGGCCGACTTTCGATCGATCGAGTCTAACCTTCGATCGATCGAGCCAGGCCGAGAAACCCCAATGCTTCTGCAGTCACTCGATTCCAACTTTACAATATTTAATCAACTTTGAGCAAACTTAAACAAGACTAAATACATTGTTTTGATCATGGTTTGCCAACATTACAAATTAGAGTTCTAAATACATAAAATCCTAAGACCTTAGAACCTAACAAACTCCCCCTTTGGCAATCCATGACAAAACACACAATAAAAGCTCAAAGTTTACAAGTAAATAGCCCTTTACATAATAATGCTCATAAAACACAAATTCAACCTAACTACTATCCATCGGTTGCAAGTGTAGACAGCAGCTTTGTTGAATCAACCTGTATATTCCTGAAATACTCAACAAACACATAAACGCATGTGTGGCAGCAAATAGTATATAAACAGGTATAATATTCTTGTAAGATTCACACAACACAAAATAGAGAAATATATCAATGAATCAATTCATAAATATAAATCAATAAGCAGTGAATCATAAAGACAACAAGAATAAAAAAAAACATGTATATCAATATATCAATCAATGTTACTCCCCCTAACATGAACATCCCAAAAATGATATACAAAGTGAAGCACCTAGATACAATCTAAATAAACTCCACAAAAATATCCCATGCTACAAAAAATATCTCCCCCTAACACAAAAATCTCCCCCTATCAACAAAATCACCTCTACAAGTCAAAAACTCTACTCCCCCTTTTTGTGACGGAATGCCAAAGGGCATCATAGACCATCATCAAAAGGAGGTGGTGAGGAAGAACGAAGATGCGCCAAATCCGCTCGCAGAGCACGAATCTCGTCGAACAGATCCACCAAAAGCTGACCATGAGCCGCCTGAACGGTCATGACAGTCTCCAGAGTACGACAAACATCGAAGTCAGCCGTAGAAGGTGGAGGAACAGCAGCAGCACCTACAGAATCTGGAACAGCCTTACCAGCAGGACCTGCAGAAGAAGAAGGAGGAGGTGGAGCGCTACTAGAGGGATCAGACCTAGGGTGTTTAGAACCAGCTCGAAGATGAGCGGCCCTCTGTTTAAGAAAAGACGCACCTATAGGACCAATAACATGAACAGGCTCAGAAGCAGGGAAGTCCTCTAAACCTAGATAAAGTAAAATCCTATGAATGAAAATAGGATGAACAAGGGCATGGGCAGTAGATGAACTCTTATAAACTTCGTTCAAAGAACGAAGAAAAAGATGGGGAAAACTAATAGGAGCATCTGTAACAAGAGCGTACAGAAATACACACCTCTCAAGAGGAATGGTGTGCAGATGAGAAATGGGCCAGAGTGAATGACAGGCTATCCTAAAGAATAGATAGGTAGTCTCAGGAAGCTCAGCGGTGGTGATCCGAGGATCAGAACCCCACTGGATAGAAGATCCAGTGATGTAAGACATGACATCACTCAGCTCAGGTGACTCATCATAGGGATAGACAGGATCCCTAACCAACGGTATCTCTAGAGCATCAGCCACTACCTGAGGAGTAATGGTGTACTCTACACCTCGTATCCAACTCTTAACAAGAGTGTTGGAATCATAGACGTGGACAGAGAGGTTCGAGAAGAACTCTCTAATCAAGAGAACCGGAGGTGGAGGGTCAGACACAGCTAACAAAGGTAGCCAACCCCTACGCTCAAAATTTGCCCTAATGGCAGGATCTAACTCATCTAACAGAACAGAACGCTCAGCCCAAATCTTCCTATTGAGGTTCAAAGTCTCAAAAATCTCTTGGTTTTTCTCTCGGGGGAACCGCTCACTATCAAAAGTAGGTGAGGGTGGAGTAGGAGTGGGGATGGTCCTACGTGCTCTAGTCTTCCTAGGCATGGTGCTAAGGGACAGGACAGAGACACAGAGAGAAAACCAAAAAGAACAGAAAATAAAACCAAGGGCAGACTGCAAGTTAGCACAAAAAAAATATAGAATGAAAATCTATATGATGCATGAATCATTAATGATGGTTTGATGCATGAACTAATGCAGTGATTAGGATCAAATTAAGTTCAATTATCACAACATTGGCTTGAACATAGAGTTTCTTAACAAAAACCCTAAAAATTTGAGAACCACTTGAAAATTTTTGCAACAAATTGATGAATTAATCATTACATACCATTGGAAATAGTTCATAATAACCAATTGCATCAATTACACAATCCAATTTCATCAATTAAACCCAATTGCACAGAAAGCCCCAATTCGGACCTATTATAAACCCTAGAAATTCAAATTTTCCACAAAACTCAAAATTGATCAAATTAATCACTCAAGAACATGTTTATAGAGTGTCCCCAACAAAACCCATTGATCAAATGCAAACAAATTGGTCCGAATCAACAAAAATCCCAAAAAGAAATGTCCGAAAATCTCCTTCTCAAATGCATGAAAAATGCATGAAATCAAGTAAATAAATTCAAAAGCAAGGGTATAAGAGACATACCGGCTTGAGGAGAGAGAGATTATGCAAAAAGTTCGGAAGAAAACGACAAAATCTTGAATCTTTTGGCTTGCCTCGTCGGAGAGAGAAAAAGGAAAAGTTTTGAAAAAGATTTGAACTTTGAAAAAGTCAGATATCCCTTTTTTAAAAAGCATATTCACGATGTTCGATCGATCGAAAATTACATTCGATCGATCGAATGTGACAGGCGTTTTAGCACTTTCTGAGGCACTTTTTCGATCGATCGAAAATCAGGTTGGATCGATCGAAATGGGCAGAGGCACACTGAATTTTGGGGAAAAACACAGTTTCGAAAATTTGCAAACCCAATTTTGAAACAACTCCTCAAAGCTTTTGAACAATGAATGCAAAATGCATGAGTATGAGATGGAATGCATTTTCAAAAACCCAAAATTTTAAACCCAATTCTCTCAAACACAAGTTTCAATTTTCTTCCAAATTAATTTTCTCAAGCAACAAATATGTTGTGCACAAATCTCAACATATTCTTCAAACTTGGTTGGTCAGACCAAGAACACACACACTAGCATGTACAGTGTTTAACAATGAGTAACCTGTGTAGTGTGTGAAACTAGCAAAAACATGAGATACATGTGAGGTGATATGTGAATGGCAATCAAGCACAAAGTCTACACAATTCATCACATAGAATTAAAAGAGACTATCACCTAAAGAGTTACATCCTATAACTCCCACATCTCCTAGATCAAAAGCTTGCAATCATGTAAGTTTCTTTTATTTATGCCTCTTATTTATATATGAAATGGCATTCAGCCTAATGGTACACACCGGTTTGAATTAAGTGAATTGGCATCAAGCCTAATAGTACACACCAGTTTTAATTTAATTTGAGGCTACACCTTATGTTCTTTTTGTGCATGTGCTACACTTTCTCGAGCACTAAATCTTATGATATGCACTAAGGTGTTCATGATTGGCTAGTGAGCAGTGGTGAGATGGTTATTTATGCATTTCTCAAAAGGATCAAGTCCGTCAGTCAACAACATGTGACTTCATGATTAAGGCAAAGTGATTAAGAACCACACACATCTTTCCCACACAACATGCACTACAAAATTTCAACTAGTTAAGTGCAATAAAGTAAGCTCATCAAAGTTAAACAAGGTACACAAGACATGACATGTGTAAAAAGAATGACCAACCTTGTTTTCAAAAAAAAATTAAGAAAAATAGTGTTCAACACAGATTTTGCTTTCTACTTTTTTTTTTTAATTATTTATTATTATTATTAAAAAAGAAAACAAATAAATCCTAGAATGAAATGCATGTATGTAATGCAATGCAAGTCCTAGAACAAAAGAAAAACACAAAAACAAAAAAATGGTCACAATAGAATAGAGCAATGAAGCACAAGGACCATATCAGAAAGACTCAGTTAGTTTGAGTCTTTTGCATCCAAAACTTTTTAGATGCACCCCGAGCATTGGAGTTCTTATTCACATTAGAGTGATTCCCAACTCCAGAATTTGAATAAAGGTTTAACGCCTTTACCAATTCACCAATTAGTGCCATAGGATCTTGTGCTTGAGGCACAGGCACTTTTGGTCTTTTAGCTCTCTTATCAGCTTGAAGCTTGTAACAGTTAGGACGGATATGTCCAGACTTACCACAATAATGACAAACCCAAGCAGGTTTACCATGCATCTTGTCCTTAGGTTTGGTAGGCTCCTTAGGTTTGGATTCTCTTAAGTCTACCCTAATCTTCTTTGGTGGTGAAACTTCTACGGGTTTAACAACCTCACTCACAGGGGGTTTTATAGTTTCACTCACAACCTTATTCACAAGAGGTTCAGAAGAAGAAGAAGAAGGAACAAAGACAGTGGAATGTGGTCCAGAATCAAAGATGCTTTCAACATACCCTAACCCAGCTTTATTAGAAGGATACTTTTGAACATTCAGCATGTGATCAAGTTTAGAACTAGCAGACCTAGCAACAGATAAATCATGTTCCAAAGTTCTAACTTTATCAAGCAAAAGCATGTTTTCAGATTTAACATTATTCAAAAGATCATTAGCATCAAACAATTTCATAAGCAAATTTTTCTTCTCAAGCTCAAGAGCATCAATTTTCTTTAGGCCTAGATCAACTTTCATAGCATCCTTTGCAGCAATTTTGCAAAGTTTGTTATAGGCCTCTTGAAGATCTGCGTCTTCAGAGAGTTCCCCATCAGCAGGGTTCTCCTCAGCAGATATGCTTTCATCTACTGTACCAGTAGCAGTGAAAGCAATGAAGTTTCCATCCTCGTCACAACCGGACTCATCATCAGAAACCTCATTATCACTAAGGGTTACAGCCATAGCTTTACCCTTATTTCTCAAGAAAGTAGGACATTCAGATTTGACATGACCATACCCTTGACAACCATAACACTGAGGACCCAAAGAGTTATTAGAAGATTGACCTACTTGTTCTCTAGGTTTTTCAAAATTGTTAACCTTAGTGGGATCATTCTTCCTAAAGTTTCTAGGTTCAGCAGTGTTGGTGTTCCTTGCCTTTCTATTAGTGTTTCTGAGAAAATTTCTAAAGTTCTTGGCAAGGTAAGCTATCTCCGTGGGAGAGAGCTCATCATCAAATCCACCACCTTCAACATCATCAACAGACTTCAGTGCCATTGATTTGGATTTGACAGTCTTGGGTAAGTCAGACTCATAGGACTGAAGAGATCCTACAAGCTCATCCACAGGGATGGAGTCAACATCCTTACTTTCAGTAATGGCTGTTACTTTGGGTCTAAAGTCTTCAGTCAAGGATCTAAGAATCTTCCTAACAACTTTAGGTTGATCATAGACTTCACCCAAATTATAAGCAGAATTAACAATATCATTTAGTTTTGCATAAAACTCATCAAAGGTTTCATCATCAGACATTCTAATGTTTTCAAACCTAGAAGTTAATTGCTGCAGTTTGTTAATTTTAACAGCCTTTGTGCCTTCATGCACAGTTTGGAGGATTTTCCAAGCAGTATGAGCAACCTCAACATTAGAGATCCTCTTAAATTCCTCCATTGAAACAGCATTAAAGATGGCATTCATAGCTTTACTATTGAAGCCTGCTGCTTCTTTCTCAGAAGTTTGCCACTCACTCACAGGAGTAGTGGGCTTCACCCATCCGTATTCAACGGAATTCCACACCCTCTCATCTATGGATTTCAGGAATGCTTTCATCCTTACTTTCCAGTAAGCATAATTATTTCCATCAAAGTGAGGAGGAACAAACAGAGAGTGTCCATGCTCCATAACAACAGGGGTCAAGGATCAGCTCAGAGATAAAGATCTCAAACAAAAAGAGCAACCCGCTCTGATACCACTTGAACGGTTTAGACCCCTTAAACTATAACCAGATTGCGTAGCCTAGATTAATTAGCCAAGTTGTTACTTAGACAAATTAAGCAATTCTAGGTTAAAACAATCATAAAATCATATCATGCATATAAACATATAAAGCAGCGGAAATAATAAAGAACACAGTGATATGATCACCCAGGAAACCACACCGGAAAAACCTGGGGAGGATTTTACCCACCGATCCTCAAGGCAAAACGGAATCCACTAAGAAAGAATTGAAGTTCTTACAAAAGGACTTACAAGCTCCCCGCTTGACTTCCTAATGCTACACACCAGTAGTAACTTCCTGACACGACCACGCGCAGGCTCCGAATCCACGGACTACTTCTTTCTTTGAACTCCTTCTTCAAGTACAAGCTCCTCACTTGTTTTTCTCTTTAAGCTTCAATGGCTGCAACCTAGTTGATCATCAAGATGTTGAAGTGATCTCAATCTTGAAAACCCTAAGCTTTGTGTAAAGGAAAGCTCCTCTAGATCTCACAAGAGATTTACACAAAACCGCAATGTATGAGCAACAATACAACTTGTGCAACTCTGAAAAACGTAGCTAGGGTTTGCCTTATATACCTAGGGCAAAAACATAAAACCCTAAACGTTTAAAGAGTTAGGGCTGAGTTGGAATTCTGCAGAAAAACGCATCTGGGCCGACTTTCGATCGATCGAGTCTAACCTTCGATCGATCGAGCCAGGCCGAGAAGCCCCAATGCTTCTGCAGTCACTCGATTCCAACTTTACAATATTTAATCAACTTTGAGCAAACTTAAACAAGACTAAATACATTGTTTTGATCATGGTTTGCCAACATTACAAATTAGAGTTCTAAATACATAAAATCCTAAGACCTTAGAACCTAACATATTGTTTCAAAAGTTTAAGTTTTTAGAAAATACTTAATTTAATTATGTAATCTAACACCTCTGGTTGGGTCAGTTGATGAGGGATATTTTTGAGAACTTCTACACGAGGTGCAAGTTAATAATACTCTCTCCATCCTTAACAAAAAAAAAAAAAAAATTATTTCATGTTCGTTTATAGCTTTGTCTCGTCTATTATCAAAATTAGTGTGTAACCCCGTACATATGCACAAGTATAATTAAAAACAATCACAATTACACGGTTCAAATTATACATTTTTGTTTAAAAAGTGGTTCAAATTATATATAGTATTAGCTTACACATTTTTTAAACCATACATTTCTAAAATATGTAATGATTTCTCAAATGATTGGTCGTGTGCACAACTCGAAAGTACTAGATTGACAAACAAAAAAATAAAAAAATAAATCAATTCATCACTTGCCCAAATTGAAGAAAAATAAACCCCAACTTTGGCCCTTGGTCATATCCTAATCACCTTACAGTCAAAAACCTTGCCAAGAATCAAACTCCGTCCTTTCAAAACCCAAATCCACACACTCAACCCGATGCTCCAAGTGCTATCCCAAGGTGGCAACATCCATGGCAATTAAAAGAAGGAGGTTGAAAATTGAAGAGAGAAATAGAGGAGTTTGAAATCAGAGAAGAGGCACAAGAGATAACTAAGTTCACAGATAGCCTAAAGAGAAGAGAGCTTCGTTGGTGAGGGGAGAACTTATGACTGAACATGCTGTTAGGAAATTTAGACCCACAATTGTTACTTATTATGTGTGTTAACCAATATTAAGCCAAGCAATAAATTACACCAATTATGAATAGCGTTAGATTGATGTGAATAAGATCAATATTGTGCCAACAAGATAAACAGTAATGGGAACAACTGTTCCAAAGTAAAAATCATTGGGGGAGAAGCCTTCCCATTGAAGCAAATTCACCATGATAAGAGTAGTTTTACAGTCAAGAAAAAACTTTTTCCTAGACTCTACCAATCAGTAGGCAACTTACAAAGAAAACCTTTCACTACACCAAAATGTCTACACTCTTCAACCATATGAATTGCCCTAATAGATGATGTACTCGTGATCATGATTGGGACCTCCAAACAATTTCAAGAACCGCTCGAGGGCTTTTTTTCAACAGCAAGCCTGTGATAGGCACTGTGGCTTTAGCTTCTTCACCAAATGATTTTTAGATCTACTTGAAATTCTTTGATATGATAAAATTGAGAGAAACTTGGTTACACAACCCTAACCACACAAACCAAGCTTTCTCTCCTCCAAAAAACCTTCCTAGGGAAGAATTGTAGTGTCCCTTTTATATCCTAACAAGTAGGGATCGAATCAAGCTTCAAACAGACAAGTTATTGTACATTTCATATTACTGATTTTTGTTAATTTGCACACTCTCGCCTTATCAAGGTGGAGTAGAGGTTGCTCGATCAATCGAGACGGAGTTAAGGAAATAGAAACTTCAACTTCAAGGTTCGACCGATCATATGCAATCGAGGTTGGAGTAAAGCTTGCTATCAGCTGCTATCAAGCTACAAGTATCAAGGTCACTAAAACTTCATTTTTCTTGATACTCTAAAGACACAATACAATTCTCAACTTGACACACAATTGACACACAATTTGCTAACACCAAAACTTATAGGCCTGACACATGCAAGTGATGATCTTAGAGGTGGTTAGTTATGGAGATTTTGGACATAGAAGGATAAGAAAGAGAGAAGAGAGAAAAGAAATGAGATAGAAAGTGAGAGAGAATAAATGAACATGATTAAGGGGAGAGAGAGAGAGAGAGAGACTTTTGCATGAGTTTATATAAGTTTTGTGAATTGGGGATTTATTTTATCTAATCCATATATATATAATAGGTGAAGCTGAGAGAAACTCAAATTAGAATTCCAAATTAAAGTTCAAATTTTGTGCCATGTGTCCTAAATTATTTATTCTTAAAGAGTTTTATTTCTTAATTTTAGAATCAAATGTGTAGAGTTGTAAACGAGCCAAGCTTTGTCGAGTAATGCATGTTTGAGCTTGGCTCGTCAATAAAAATCAAATGCTCAAACTTGGCTTGAGCTTGAGACAAGCCTAAAAAGCTTGAGTGAATGCCAAAAATCTTGAGCTCAAACTCGAGCTCAAGTCAAGCTTTTTAGCTTGGGATCCAAAAAAATTGCATCATCAAATGCTTATATCACCAAAAATCAAGTAAACAAAAAACAATAAATACTCATTTTATCATGCTTCTAAGTCCACTCGTGATTAGAACTTGTTCAAATTACAATTTTACATAATTAAATACATCCATTCATCATTCATTGTCTATAGCTTGAGTAATTGTTCAAAATACAATTTTTACATTCACATTTGTCATCCATGCAACTATAATCTTCACAAATCTAAATAAATTAACATTCCAAAACACATATGAATAAACAAGTTATAAATTAACATTCTAAAACATATGGATAATGTCTCAATAATGAGTTTATTTAGTAAACATATATCAAGCTATAAATGAACCTAAGCTCGGCATGTTTTTATTGAGCCCTATTGTTCAAGAGCTTGTACATAAACAATTTTTTTGTTTGGGCTCGGCTTGTTTATCAAACAAGCCTAAAACTAAGGCTCAAGTTTGGCTTATTTATAAACAAATGAACATGAACTAGTTTTTTATCGAGCCAAACCCGAGTTGTTCGTGAACGGCTTGTTTTGTTTATAGCTCTACAAATGTGGGACCACATTATAAATATTCATTCAAGTGAGTTATTAAGTACAGAAACCAAATATTCTAGAATAAATGAATCTTAAAAAAAAAAAAGTGCTTCACAATAATTTTTTTTTTTTAAGTATGGACAATTTACATTTTATTCCTAATAATATCCTTACAAAATTTTTTAAAGAGTTAACAAAATATAAAAATGACTATTAATAGTATTAAATTATGTATATAGGAATTATATTATACATCTTATTGTATATTTTAAGTATTTTCATGCATATACATGGGATTATAAGCTAGTTAAGGTAATTGATGAATGATGTTTTTCTTGCCAGCTTCTTGTGTGATGACATGGAGTGTTTTGTTGTCAATTTGTTACTTTCTTCCGGGAGTGTAACAAATGATTTGATGCCACATAATATCCACTTAGATATGCCTTAATAATGCTTTTTTTTTTTTAGAAACAATATATATATATATATATATATATATAGCATTATTGAGATAGGTAGAAAAAAAAAAATAGCGTATTTAGCGATAAATGGAGTATATCCTAACCTTTTTTAAACATTTTTTTAACAATAAACATTCGCCAAAGGTGCCTATAAATCACCATTATTTTTTTGAGTGAAAAATAATAGAGATAAGACAACCTAAATAACCATTGAAAAAGAATTAAAAAAGTGTAGCTCAATTTGATAGTATGACCTTTTGGTATGGGACTATGGATGACCATTTGTGACCATTGAGCCCATTAGCATATTAACTCCAGTGACTCACTCGACTGATGGGACGTGTCTGGGAGTTGAATCCCGCTCAACCTTTACCTCACCTAAAATTAAATAAATAACCTACCATTCCTCTTTTATTGTTCTAAATTCAAGACCAAACAACTACTTAGATTACAGTTAATGATTGGTGTGCAATAAAATAAAATAACGGTAGTAAAGGTTATGGGTGAAAGTAATATATTACAAATCATAATATGCAACAAGTTGTGAAAAAATTCTGAAATTTAATGAGTTTATAGCATTGTTTTTCATTTTTGGTGGACTATAATAAACATTTTAATGGAGGATCCCTTATGAATAATACCATAATAAACATTTTAATGGACCATTTCATGATATAGGTTCTCTTAATTCATTCTTAATCTCCTATAAGCTAAAATGTCTCATCCAGAAGTGCCATACTTGGAGATACTCTAAATATATATATATATATATATATATATAAAAGACAGAAAAAGATTATTTAAAAAATGATAAAGTTTGGCTACAAGCTTGTTTGTAGTCAATGGTTACAATAATACAATTCTATTTGTGGGTGTAAAAGCCCAACACCATGTGGTGGGCCTAGGGCCCAATTCGAACATCACTATGTATCCGAAGAGAAAAAGGGGTTAGGAAGAAGTCATAGTGGAAGAAACGTAACTGAAAGTGAACGATAGGATCAGTCCGAAGAGAACCCTATCAGTCCGAAAACGCCATTATCCTCGGATTGCAAAGGGACCCGGTCAAACAAATATCCTGAGGGTCCAAATGACCTTCCCAACTACTTCCGCAACAAGGACAAGTTTTGGGCATGCCTGGAGATGACAAGAGCAGAGGAATATCTAAAAGGAAAAGCTGCTACCACCGCATTTAATACATTGCAGCAGCTTTCCTGGCCGCATTTATGTGGAGAAGACCCCTGAACAGTGCAATCTCAACTGTCACCACTCACGGAGAACTAAAGCAACTATCTGATATGACATGTACTCAAGTGAAGGTTTGGATGAAGAACAAGTGGACGGTGATGATGAAGTAGAAGGAGAATATATAAATGTAAGAAGCCTCTGAAGAGAGGGGGTGGAAAAATAATTCTAAGATTTAAATCCATCTTTGAATCAAGAACAGACCTCTTCGGACTTGAGTTGTTTTTAACATTCAAAGTGTTCTTATGTCAACTACTTATTGTTAGATTTACAATTAGGTTAGTTTTGTTACCAACTCTCTACAAATTCATTGTTCTGGGTTCATTGGGCTCATAATCCAAACCTCTTGGGCCTGGGCTACAAATTTGGACCCTACGCTATTCAATATCTTTTAATTGGATATAAATTTTGACAAATATATATATATATATATATATATATATTTTATATTCTCCATACTTACAAAATTTTCAAAAAATTAAATATTAATAGATATGTCATTAATCAAATATTTAAATTTAAAATTTTTATAGTATAAAATTATGTATAAAAAATAAGTTTAGTAAATAATATTTAATTAAAAATATAAAAATCATGTAATCTAACTACTAAAATTTTAAAATATAAAGCTATATTAATTTAGAACAAAATTTCTCTCCAAACTAGTTTGGAGAGAAACCTTACAAACTCATCATATAATCTATATTGAGTGTGAATTTTGAAAATCTAACTGTTAGATTACATGTTCTTATTACATTTTTAATGCTTATAAAATTTCAAGAAAATCAAAAATCAATTGCTATGTCATCAAACAAATGTTATAATTTCAAGTTTTTGTAATATAAAGTTGTATATAAAAAATAAGTTAATTGATCAAATGGTAAATAATATCCGATTTGAACGAAATTTGACATGCATGTTAAGAACATAAGAATTATGAAATTCAATGGTTAGATTTTTAAAATTCACACAAAAAAATAATATATATAAGAAGTTTAAAAAGTCTCTCTCTAAACTAGTTTGGAGAGAAACTTTTTTCATTAATTTATTTTAGTGGAAGTTGACGTTGTGGAATATTAAACTGACGGAAGCATTTTACAAGGGTAAACGACAAGTTCAAACTTCATATTCCCTTTTGTTTTCTTTCGGTAGTTAAATAAGATATAGAATTCCCAGCAGCCACTGAAGCAGACATAAAATTAGAAGATTCCACTGTTCACATAGCATGTAGTCTCTTGTGGGGGACCATGTTTGTATTGAAACATTGCTAAAAAAAAAAAAAGATATTGTTGTGAAAAAGGTACACTAGAAAGGCCCAATATGTATTTGCGGGTTAGGGGAACTGGGGAAGGCATGGCCCCACTACAATTTTTAGAAAATGGTTTTAGTATATATATTTAAAAGTTTAGATAAAAAAAAATTATATTTGACCCCCCAAATAGAAAATTAATTAATTCAAATTGAAAACTAACCCTAGAAATCTAAAATATAAAATAATCACTTAACTTATATGTATTTAGTATTTACTATTATAGTTTGCTTGTTTGATGTTTGAGACCCAAAGTTAATAATTTGAGACTTTAAGTTTTGAGTGATGTACTTTATTTTCACCTAAATAATTGCATGAGTGCTCATTATATTTTGTATGTGTTTGATTGTCTTAATTTTTACTTGACAACGGTTGGTAATTATTTGATTCTGTATATTGAAAGGGAATGTTACAAACCCATGAGTAGAATTCACCCTTGAAAACTGGCTTGCAAGGAAAGGGTGTCTAAGAGCTTATAAACACATGGTTAAACTTACAGTTAATCCATGTGAAACACTAGGATCATAGCATACCATCACACTCTGCAACTAATGTCCACGACGGCTCATTCTAGCGACATTGACACGATGAGAACCCTTTCTCTTTTGGTGGCTCCACTCACCTATCAGTAATTTTAATCCAGCCTCTAAGTCACCCCTTTCAAGATCTAACCACAAAGCCCCCAACTTATTTTATCACATACTCAATGAGTTCCGCCTGATTAATCGGAGTGGTAATTGGCTTTGATACCAAATATTACAAACACAAGGGTAGAACTCACCCTTGAAAACCAACTTGCAAAGAAAGGGTACCTAAGAGCTTATAAACACATAGTAAAACTTACACTTAATCCATGTGGAACACTAGGATCATAACAGGGAAATTGCTGTAACATTTATTAAAGAATCAATCATAAATGATTACTGCACTTAAAATAACGTTGAATTCCATTTTGATATATTACAAATTAGGGGCGCCCATGCCACCCGCAGAGCCAACCAAACCCACCCTGTCACTACCTGCTCCGGCTGTTGGCTTTGGGTCCTAACCTTCAAAAATGACTTAGACAGGTTGGTTGTGGATCTCCTCCCCTAAAACCTGAGCAACCCGACCCAACCAAAAAGCAAGGTAAATCTGGCAATTCCTACCCATTCTAGCGACTTTTCCAGCTAGATTCAATGGATTTTGGTGACCAATACAACTGGATGTGGCAAAATTCATCAGATCCTGCAAGTTCTTCGCCAAATTTGGCAGAAATCTCTCTAGGTCTAAGAAGATCTTCGCCAAATTTGGCAAGATCTTGCTAGATCTAACGAGATCTTGCTCCTCCTCCTCCTTTTTTGACATTTTTTGCTTCTCTTGAAACTAACCACCACCCAAGGCTTACTCGAAATGTCCAACCTGATACCCTTGCAAGTTGGCTACGGGTATGGCAGTTTCCCACCTGATCTAATCAGGTCGTTGCAAGTTGGGCATAAACCCGATTTGAACCGACCCGTTGATAGGCTTATAATTGAGTAGAAACGAATTAAGAAATAATAATTTCATCTCGTTTTTTTTAAATATTGAATATGTGCTAGTTTTAATTTTCATGTATTAATTTAGTTTTGAATTTTAGT
This sequence comes from Quercus glauca, assembly GCA_023736055.1. Lineage (NCBI taxonomy): Eukaryota > Viridiplantae > Streptophyta > Magnoliopsida > Fagales > Fagaceae > Quercus > Quercus glauca. The sequence goes on from CM043320.1 coordinate 28,553,277, forward strand.
ATATTTCTTATTTTTTAATGGTCAATTTTTTTTTTCATGCTTTTAATTTTAGAGGGTGGGCATTGGTGCGATTACAAGTGCCTTTCATCCAAAACCATAAGTTGCAACTCCACAAGAACGAGAGTTTCGTACACATAAAACAAATTTTAGCCCCCCTAAGCAACAATCTTGTTCTGTACTTGCATGTGGCAAAGGCATTAGGCATTAACTTGCCCCTGTACTAGTTTTTCCCCCTCAGTTTCACCATAAACTCATCTTGCAATGTGGAAAGTAAGATGACTATGAAGCTATAGTTTATACAATTGTACCTTTCCCATTTCAAACCTTGAAGGACGAATTGGTTTATTTTGGAACAAAAATACTAGGACCATATTAAAAACTACAACTTTTGCCACAATCGTTTATGTGGTAGACTGTCAGCAGTTGAGAAAAAGTGGTAAATTCGTGTAAAAGTAATAGGCAGCTAGTCTTAGTCTGTCATGTAGGATAGTTTTGGCAAAAATTGTGGCTATTTATGTAGTACAAGAATTACTCATATTGGAAATTTGGAATTGTATGGCCCTGGAAATATCATTGATGACACGGCCTCTTGATCATAGTGTTGGAAAGACCCTCTTGGTTATTGGTTATGAATTAAATAGTTTTACAAAAACCTAGTATGTAGGTATAATATTTTTCAAAGAATTCCCTCCCACTGAAGCAAACTTAAGTATAAGATGACTTGTGATGATGCTGAAAATTGTTAGCAGGTCTATCGCCCAAACCCACAATCTTCAGTAAAAGGTGAAGAGTAATGAACTTGCAAAAAAGGGAATGTCTTCAGAGAGTATCGGTGTGGTGTCGACCTAAGACCCTCCGAATGTTAAGTTGAAAACCTGTAATGTACTTTGAAGGAGTTTCCGAATAGTATTTTTTGCGTACCTCGAAATTGGAGTGCCTTGGTGTTTATATATGGGCCTGTGGATGACCACCTTAGTTGAATTTTAAGGACATAGGGTTATCTCTCAGCTGACTTGTAGGAGATGGGAGTTATCCCTTTGCTGAAATGTAGGAGATAAGAGTTATCCTTTCGCTGATTTGTAGGAGATGGGAGTTAACCCTTTGCCAGCGATTGTTGTAAATGTAGGAGAGTCTTAAGTGATGCGAGCATTGTAATGTAGGCTCAATACGCCCATCTTTTCCCGTCCGTCCATAAGGGTGACGAATGGGTGTCAAGGTCAGGCTTGCAAGTGCTTATCCGTCCACTTCTATGCGTGACAAGTGTATGGTTGGAGTAGACGTGATAATTTGTATTTGTTACATTGAGTCTTCCATTTCTAATAAGTAGGCAATTTCGGAAGACTAGCCCATTTTGGAAGACTAGATATGGAGAGATTAAATAATTATAATAATTTAATTATTAATTATGTTAGAATTTAAATAGAGAGAAGACGTAAATATGAAATTGATTTGATTTTAAAAGTTGTATGAAAAAAAATTATAAAATAGTCACAACTAATAGTTGAGGAAATAAGACGATCAGTAACCCAAAGTTAAGGAACTAGCTCATCAGATCTTCTAAGATGAATATTTGTTTGTGATGGAAGATAAAATTTTAAGGTTGATAAGACAAACCTATAAGTAGAGAAGAGACCACCGTTGAGGGTGAGTGGTCCAATGACAGAGGCTTAATCCCATATGATTTGAAAAAGATCCAGTCCTAAATGATTTGAACAAAGATCCAGTCCTAAATTTGAATGCTCAAGTACAGAAAATTGATTGTTAGAATGCCTACTAGCTAGTATTATTGGGACTCAAGTCAAATTGAGGTTAAGCTAAATCACTTAAGCTATGCCAACTATCCCCTATCTTGACAAAAGCCTTGTAACTGGTTAATATTTTTGGTATTTTCAATGGAAACATTCAATATTCAAATCCTTTATCTTTCAACTATCAAATTATAAAAAATAAAAAATAAAGAAACACAAACAAACAAATTATCCCCCTATCCTAATTCCCCTATACCTCCACTTTAGGATTCAAAATTGATTCATGAATAAAATTAAGATAAATTTATTTTAAATCGGTAGTATAAGATTTTTCAAACCTTAATTTGGATACTAGCTTTCCTTTATTCCAACTAGTGTATAGCTATGCCAACTATCCCCTATCCTGCCAAAAGCCTTGTAACTGGTTAATATTTTTGGTATTTTCAATAGAAACATTCAATATTCAAATCCTTCATCTTTCAACTATATCAAAATATAAAATATAAAAAATAAATAAACACAAACAAACAAATTATCCCCCTATCCTAATTCCCCTATACCTCCACTTTAAGATCCAAAATTGATTCATTAATAAAATTAACATAAATTCATTTTAAATCGGTAGTATAAGATTTTTCAAACCTTAATTTGGAACTAGCTGTCCTTTATTCCAACTAGTGTGTAACCCCGTGTATATACACAGATACAATTAAAAATAATAACAATTGTGGGAACACAATCTATTTGTCCGCTTTGGAGGCAGGCCACGGGCATGCTTAGAGCGCAACGTCCCGAGCCCCCTCACGGCTTTGTCCTCAAGCGACGCGGGCATGCTTTGTGCAAGAGTCCCACATCGGCAAGAGAAGCGCCTCCCTTATGCCTTGAGCTCATGCTTATAAGGCATAAGGGGGGCGCTTCTCTTGCCGATGTGGGACTCTTGCACAAAGCATGCCCGCGTCGCTTGAGGACAAAGCCGTGAGGGGATAGAAGCTCAGGACGTTGCGCTCTAAGCATGCCCGTGGCCTGCCTCCAAAGCGAACAAATAGATTGTGTTCCCACAACAATTATATGGTTTAAATTATACATGATATATGGTATTAGTTTACACTTTTTTAAAACTATATATTTCTAAAATATGTAATGGTTTCTCATTTTATATATATATATATATATATAATTTAGTATTTAATTGGTTTTAGACTCTTCAATTTTTGCACCCAATAATTTACTTGCCGCAAAAATTAAAAACTTAGATGGACATATGGCGAAAAATTAGACTCCAATTGAAATCTAATTTAGAATATAATTGGATTTGGACTCTTTGATTTTTATACTCAATAATTCACTTGGCACAAAATTAAAAACTAAATAGGGCACGTGGCGTAAAATTGAAAATCCAATTAAAATATAATTGGATTTTCTATGAATTTTGGCTATTAATATTAAGGATGGCAATTTTGCCCCGCCCCACCCCGCTAGACCCGCCCTTCCCCGCTTCGCCCCGTGCGGGTTTTCCCCGCCCCGCAAAGGTGGTGGGGCGGGGATGGGGCGAGATTTTAGACCCACACCACGGGTTGGGGCGGGGATGGATTTACACTTTTTAGACCCACCCCGTCCCGCCCCGCCCCATCCCCACCCCGCCCCGCCCCATCCCCACCCCGCCCCGCATTATAAGGGTTAAATTGTAATTTTTTCATACTCTAAAACCCTATTATTTAAATAAAAATATTATCAACTTATTTCATTCTACCTAACGTGGCTCTACCTCTTTTTTCTCTCTAGCAAAGTTGGAAATAAGGTACCAATTTTAACGTGATTCATACATCTTTCTCAACTTACTTGTCATCATGAACATAATATAATTTTTTTTTTAATAAGGTACGGGTCTGAGGCTCTAAATATTTGTCTGTGTCATTGTTTTTGTAATTTTGTGTGGGCATTTGGCTCATTGGCTATTATAAAATATAAGGTACGCCGTCACACACCCCCTTTTCTCTTAACACTTGGAATTCCCATTGAGATTTCACTTTGCTTAACAACACTGCTTCTTTATGCTTATCAAAATCCATATCTATTTTACGAGCTGGGTTTTTGTTTTTGAATTTTCATGTTAGAAATATGAGGTGGTGAATGGAGAACGAGATGATGAGGAATATGTTTCCCTATTGGTTTGATTGCCGATATGAAGACATCAATCATGTATTAGGAGTTTGGATTATTTTATTGTATCATACTATGCAATTTTTCTTGTGATATTGTCTTATTAAACATTTAGATAATATCATTTAGGTTTTGCTAAAAAATAGTTTGATTTGATAGGATAAATTTATTTATAATTTCAAGTATATTTTTATTATTGAAACATGTCATTTTATTTGGAAAAATGGTAATAGTTGTAGGGAAAATTAACAAGAAATAAAGTTTTGTGGTGTAGGACGGGGCTTCGCGGGTCTTCGCAAGGCCTTAAGGGGCGGGGATGGGGTAAGAAATTTTCCCCGTCATGCGGGGCGGGGCGGGGATGGGGCAAGAAAAATCTATGCGGGGCGGTGTAAACACCCCATTTTACAACTTGCATTTAACCAACCGGTAGATCTTCAAATTTGTGATACAAAACAAATCTTGATGCTCTAACGATCACAATGGTATGTCATGAGTTTTGATCGGACCACCTAATCAAAAGTTATCATACAAACAATTTTCAATGATTATGGCTCACCTACACGATGGGTCCGGTCACGTCCTGTCTTAAACACTTAATTTTGATTGGTTCTCACAAGAATTAATTTAAAATTAATTAAGTGTAATTTTTTATTGGATTTCATTTTTATTTTATTTTAAAAAAAAAATGTTTTCCTTCAGGACATCTTATCTGCCCTTTTGAAAAATTTGGAGATAGGAAAAATTCAAAAAAATAAAAAAAGAAAAAAAGAAAAAAGAAAAAAAGCTCAAAAAACGTCATTATCTTCAGCAGCAAATTGAATCGTATTTTTGGCCTGAAAAACATCGAAATTTGGTTTTCTCTACTTCTGACAAAGTTGTAGATAATTGAATTTCCTTTCAAAAAACACCCATCTTGAATCAATTGGAATTTTGAGCGGAAAGTTATGGCCAAAATATGAAACGGGTGTAGAAGATAACACAAAATCAGCATTATCTTCACTCATCTTTCAAAATTTCAAATGGGGATCAAATTCAAATTTGTTCAAGCTTGTCTAATAGACTGATCCTTTCCTTTAGCTTCAGAAGAAAAGTTTTTTTAAAAAAAGTAAATAGGATAAGAAACAGATACATCTGGGGAAAATTTTCAAAAATGCTCAAAAAACGTAACCATTTTCAGCAGCAATTTGGAACACATTTTCGGCCTAGATAACGTTGGAATTTGGCTTTCTCTATTTCTGACAAAGTTGTAGATATTGAATTTCCTTTCAAAAAAAACCTATCTTGAATCAATTGGAATTTTGAGCGGAAAGTTAGAGCCAAAATACGAAGCGGGTGCAGCATCATTTCAAAATTCAAATGGAGATCCAAAACCCAATCCGTTTCAACTCATTTCTCCCCTTAGCTTCAGAAGAAAGCTAACAACTTAGCTTTAAAGCTAAGCCATCCCTCCTCCTATAAAGAGAGAAGACCTCTTCCATTTTCTGGACCCCGAATTCCCTCTAGAGAGCTAGTGAGAAAGCAGAAAAGAAACGCTGTTGTGCAACCATTGTTCCTACTTTGGTTGTAGTTTAGTACTTCCTTACTTTCTCTCTAGCCCTTTAAGTGATCACTTCCCCCTTTTTAATTTATGCTCTATGCTGGTAAGTAATTAATCATGTTCTTATCTTTCTACACATGCTTGAATAAATGTTAACATGTCATTATTTGTTTTTTTGGATGAACATGCCTATATTTCTTATTATCATTTCTTTTACATGCTTAGATGAACACTTCTAGGCTAATACACAATTTTTCTCTTGAATGCTTAGATGAGCACTTCTAGGCTAAAACACAACTTTCTCTTCAATACTTAGATGAACATGTCTAGGTAATTGTTTTACTTTTTTTAATAAAAAATGCTTGAACGAACATGTCTAAGTATTTTGAGTTTCTCTAGATAAACATGTTTAGGGATTTTCTTTTACTTCTTTTCATAATTGTTTGGATGATCAAATATGCTCAAAGGTCTTATTTTTATTTGGTTCTCTCTACAATTATGTTGATTACAAATAACATGACAACATTGTTTTCTTTTTCTCACATGCTTAGATAAACATGTCTAGGCTAGGGATTCTTTGCTTACTTTGATTTCTTGGATGAACATGCCATTGCTTTAAAGTTTTCTTTACATTAAAATTGTTATCTAACAAGTTTCATTTTTTTTGTGTCTTTTTTGTATTTGATTCACTTAACACATATTTGTTTTCAATTCTTACAAATTACCATGTTTATATGACATATTGTTTGTATTTGTTTGACATGACATGACATTGGCCACCTTAACCTAGGAGACCGGTTTTACCGGGCGAGATGGGTGCTTAATCCCTTCCCATCTCGTAAATTAGCCTCCGAACCAAGATCAAGGGTTATAGACTATGCTTTTGCACATGTAATTTTACATTTTTTCTTAGAATGTAACTAGGAAATAAAGCAATGTAATTTACTTTTCTTAGATTGTATCTAGGACAAAAAGCATTGTAAATCTTTGTTACAAAATTTGATGTAAATTGCAATATACATTAATACAAAAGAATTATTTTTTTATTTGAAGGTTTTCTTATTTTCCCTTTTAAAATTAAATAAGTGGCGACTCCATTGTAAAACCCTCGATCTAGGGGGGAGTACATTTCACAGGCGGGCGCGAAGATCACATCCTTCGGCCCCGCCCCGCCCCATTGCCATCCCTAATTAATATATATATATATATATATATATATATATATATATATATATATCTATATACACACACATTACTCATAAATTTTTTTCTCACTTTTTTTTTTGGAAGTGAAGACTTTATTGATACTAATTCGTAAGGTGAAAGTTAGGTTTATACCATGATATAGTCAGTACTAACTTCCATATAAGGAAATGGTTTATACTAACCAAAGATAATAAATAAACATGCTTTTTTTTTTACAAGTGAAATGGATTTCAGTTATTTTTAAAAAGATTACTTACTTACTTGGGACATGGGAATCAATCTCTCTAGAATTAAGAATAAGATTACTTACTAATTACCTTTCTCACATCGTGAACTACGTTTTTATGAATTATATCTACAACAAACTTTAGCTACAAAATTAGTTGTATCTTAAGACTGCAAACTTACCTAATAAAATAAATATAATTACATATTTTGAAAATCTAACCGTTAAATTGTATGTTCTTTGCGTTCTTAATACACATGTCAAATTTTGTATCAATTATATATTATTTACTATATGATCTATAAGTTTATATTTTATGCATAATTTTAAACTACAAAAACTTGCAATTTAAACAATTTATTGATGAGATAACTATTGATCTTTATTTTTCTAGAAATTTTGCGAGTATGGAGGATATAAGATGAAGATATAATCCAATGGTGGATTTGTCAAAATTCACTTCCAATAAAAGGATATTAAGTAAAGTTGTAGCCTTAGGGTACAACAAATTTTGTAACTAATTTTTGTCCTTATATTTATACTAATGTGTAGCCCTATGCATATACACGGGTACAATTTAAAAAAAAAATCACAATTATACAGTTCAAATTATACATTTTTTTTAGAAGAGGTTCAAATTATACATGGTATTAGCTTACACTTTTTTTTAAACCATACATTTCTAAAATATGTAATGGTTTCTCATTATATATATATATACATATATATATATATGATTTAAAATTTAGTTGGTTTATACTCTTTGGTTTTTGCACCTAATAATTCACTTGCCACAAAAATTAAAAACTTAGATAGACACGTGGTGAAAATTTGGACTCCGATTGAAATCCAATTTAGAATTTAATTGGATTTGGACTCTTCGATCTTTACACTCAATAATTCACTTGACACAAAATTAAAAATTAAATGGAACACGTAGCGCAAAATTAAGAATCCTATTAAAATCTAATTGAATTTTCTCTGAGTTTTGGTGGTTAATATATATAGATGTATATAATAACTAGTATTACGCCCGTACGATGCACAATTTAAGAAAAACAATTTTATAATATAATTAAATTTAATAACAAATAAAATAGAAAAATATTTTTAAAAATTAAGTCGCATGGAAAATGTATATTATTTAAAAATTTTGGATTGTAATTAAATTGAGATTTTTAACAATTTAGAAATTATAGGAGAAGAAGATAAGAACAAATAAATTATGTCTATTTTTTTTAAATCTAAAAGAATTAGGTTGCTTTTTTTTTTTTTTTTTTTTCGTGTAGTAATATAATATAATTTTTTTAAATAAGAATTAGATGAATATTTTGGATTGTAATCAAATTATGATTTTTTTTATCAACTTATAAATTATAATAATAAAATGATTAAATGAAGAATTTGGATTTTTTTAAATCTAAAAAAATTAGGTTGCTGTTTTTTTTTTACATGTAGTAATATAAATTAAATAAAAAAAATAAGGATTAGATGTAGATTTTGGATTGTAATCAGATTATGATTTTTTTTATCAACCTATAAATTATAATAATAAAAGGATTAGATAAAGAATTTGAATTGTAATCAAATTAAGATTTTTATCAACTTAGAAATTATAAGAGAAAAAAATAAGAACAAAAAAACTATATCTTTTTTTTTTTAATCTAAAAAAATTTCTACAATTTAGTGAAGCCACTTGGCAACACCACAACTTCTAAGCCCAACTTTTATTATATAGTATACTAGTCGCTAACCCATGCGATGCACGGGAAAATCTTAAGAAAGTATAGTTTATACATTAAAGCTTTTTAATTTTACATGAACTATAATAGTTTTAATAATATTTGAAAAATAAAATAAAATTGAAAACTCAAGCTAATCCAAGATGAACCACTGCAATAACAAAGGCAGTCCTCCCATTCATTCTTGCATGCCAGTTCTTGCAAGCCAATAGCAACTGCAAGAGCTATCATGAGGGCATTCCATCGGATAGTCTTGACCCAAGTATGCTCCATTATTTTAATCCTATACATCAGCAATTTGAAATGAGTTTTCAGCAAGTGGTATCAAGTAAAGATCACGTTTGCACAAAACCTAAACAGACATCAACAATTTTACCAAGTTTTTTGCTAACTTCATAATAATTATGGAACACCTTGCAAGTTTTAATCACCGCTGGCACATCATTGATATTGAAGTTTATACATGTTCTGCATGTGGTATTAAGTTTTAGAGTTTTATAGATGTGGCAGCCAAATGATACATGGAAAGACTTTTATCACATAATAATGATGCAACAATCAATATATAAATATATTGTGTTTAACAACATTTAAAAGAAACAAATAAAAATTAGTGTACTCATTGTTTTGAATTATCCATTCACCTTAATCAGAATTTAACAAACTAAATTTGATAAAATGGTTTTCATATGAATAATGCTTTATAAAGCTTGAGTATGGTTTCCTCTTATTTCCAAAAGTTTCCACAAAATTCATCCAGCAAAGTCTACAACTCTTTCCGGACCTTACCAAACCTAAAAGAAAAGAATGCAAGAAAACTTTAAATCAAATAATCATTCAGAGGAACAATGCAAACAACCATGAAAAATTTATGACTTGAGTTTTTATTCATTGAAATTGAACATTTACATCTTTCCTACCAAAAGGTTTTGGATTTTGACTCCAATTTCAAATGCCATGTCACTTAATGTAAAGTTGTAAACTGTCAGCTTCTCATCTTTTTTTGGAATCCATCACCTCTTCTCAAAGGCATCATCTTAGCACGCTTAGCCTTCACCATCCCTGTTAAACTCTAGCCCAAACAACTATATAAAGATGCTTGAATCCCAAACATACTAAATAAAAATCCAAAACTTATTCCAACACTTTCTTAATAACCAAACCAAAATTATTATTAAAACAAAAAATACAAACATGCACACAATAATACAAAAAGAAAGAGAGTGTTTATAAGAAAACTCTGAATCAAAGTGCTTAATCAGAGTCCATTGGCAGCCCATGTAAAAAATACTTGTAGTCAATAACAATGCAATGCAATCTGCTACATAGATTAAGATCATTCACCCAAAAAAAAGAAAAATAAAAAAATGCGAAATGGGAAGGGACATAGATAATAAATTTGAACATCATGATAAATCCTATGAAAATTTCAAAGTAATATGACACTCAAATGAAAATTTGCTAGAGCACACATCAAGGAATTTAGGATTTTAAACAATATTGAGTCAAGATCTGTAACAATGCACAGAATAGTCTATCAAATTTGTGTAGACAAATCATCAAATTTAAATGGGATTAATTCTAAAACTATTAACATCAAATGGAGGAGAAAAGAGAACTTCATAAGAATGAAGATAAACTCACTCTTTTATGTTTTGTGCATCGCAAGTAATTCTGAAAACAATGCACACATCCTTAACTCTTATTGCACCTTTGAAGTTAGACATAGAAAAATAGAAGGAAAATGTTTAAATTAAACACTTCAACAAATTAAAATAAATATATAAAGTAGATTAAAAACCATCTTTTCTATGGGAGGTAAGGTTAATTTAAAAATACAAATTGGTAAAGTTTCAGATTCTTCCTAAAAACATATTACCAATATTGATGTAGCAAGAATTAGTAGAGATTGTCACTGATATCAATGGCAACAATAGCTCCCTAAATCTCAACCATTTCAAATATATATCTCACTTTGCGTAAACATGAAAAATTCATACCAAAGTCAACAAAATGCTTAATTGGACATGTGAGAACTCTAAAAGAAAATTGAAAGAAGCACACTTAGCGCAATTTTTTTTTTTCAATTTCTCCTCCCAAATGAAATCTCAAGGTAGCTTTGATATGGTAAAATCTGACCATCCAATTACTATAAGGCAAATCTATGTCCAACACCTCAAGTAGCCTATCATCACATATTGACTTCGTTACATAAGGCAAAGGCAAACAGTATGTAGAGGCTATAGGAAGGCACAGCTTAGTTCATGTACTCAAAAAAATTTATTATGAGAGGGATTTGACTCTAAATTAAGTACCTGTTCTCTCATCCATACCAAAAATATATATATAATTTGGGTATCCCCAAATTCATCAAAAACACAAAGTTTAAACCACTATTTGCCTATTAGAGTCAATAATAAATATATCAGTTTGGATCACAGTGAAGTCTCCCAAAATATGCTTCAAAAATAGATATGGAAGAAAAAATAACACAGCTCTACCTTTTCACTTTGCTATTGCTGGAATTTGTAGACAGCTTCTAAACTTTATAGGTTCAGTCCTTCGCTGTGCATGGCAGAAAGCAGAAAATAAAAGTCAGTAGTAGGAACGAATCTTAGCTTCCATGGTTATACCAAAATTTAAAATACAAACCTTACCATAACTAACAAATCAAATTTGTAGATAAACAGTGAAGCCAAGGTTGCAGAAGGAGGACATTGGAAAAGAAGCTAGGGTCTACAACCAAACAAAGAATCAAACAAAACCCCTTAAAAATCTAGATGTTACTCTTAAAGAAGATTCTTATAAAATTTATTTAAAAAAATAGCATGATTCTTTGATAAAGTACAAATTCTACATACCCATAAAAATTAGATAAAGAAGTAATAAAAACAATGGTAAACTTGAGATGAAATAATAATTAAACTAAACATAAAACCAAGCTTGACCATAACCCAGAAACTTAAATTAAATCCAAATGTTAGAATTTCTTCCCATAAAGCTCTGCCTAAAAATATAGTTCTGCAAGCTTTTGTGGAATATAACTTTCATCAATTGTTCAAATATTGAAAGGACAACACATAGTTCAACAAATGTTAGAATTTCTTCCCATAAAGCTCTGCCTAAAAATATAGTTCTGCAAGCTTTTGTGGAATATAACTTTCATCAATTGTTCAAATATTGAAAGGACAAAACAAAGTTCAACAACTGGTGCATAACATTAAACCTGGTCATAAAAATTAGTTTTTTTTTTTTTTTTGTTCCCCTTCTCTTATGGCAGAACAGAAGCAGTGATAGTGAATAACATCAGTCAGCCATTAGAATGACTTATTGAAGGACAGTGCAGACTTTCAGAAATACCAAATTTCACTTTCAAGGTATATATAATTAAGAAGTTTGCATGTGACATATGCTCTGTTCTTTGCCAGTGTTTGATATTTTGTTTTCCAAACCATAGTTGCACAGTATAATAAAAACCATCTCATATAATGAAAAAGTACAATATATTAAACCTGCTTTACGAAGGAAATCTGAAGACACATGTAAAAATTTGAACTCAGCAGTAAAAGCATTATCAATAAAAATAATAAAATAAAAAGTTCCAACCAAAGCATTGTTATCCAATCTTTAAAACTCAATGTTGAAAAATTCATGATTGCCAAGGAGTTCATCCTTGGTAAAACCAAATACTCACAAAAACATCAAGGGCATGCCAAGGATGCTCATCTAATAAAAGGATAGGAAATATCATTACTATCCTAAAGTTTGATATTATTAATAATGAAACAGAATAACAACTCTGAAATCGCAGATGGTTTTTCTCACAGATTGATATTACTAAAACCGACTACAGGCTCCAAACCCATCAATCTAAGCTAATCATTCAAAAGAAACACTCCTAAACGAAACCCTAAATCATATTTAACAACCAAAAATTAAACCCTAAATCATATTTTACAACCAAAAACGAAACCCTAAATCATATTTAACAACCAAAATTATAGAACAAATTAAAAACTTACTGGTAATGTAGAAGTTGGATGTGGGTGGTTTGTGGCAAATCGATGGTCTGTGGAAGGAGATCGATTTCGAGGAAAAGATGGCTTCGGTTTGTGGGTATGGTGGGTCTTTAGATGCGATGCGATGCTTGATTTGCTGTTGGTTTGCCGTCGGTCTGATCAAGGAGGAGCTGGTAGAGGACTGAGGAAGAAGATGGGGATGGCAGACCATCGTGAAAGGGAAAGGTAAAGCTTACGTGTTTGTGTTGGTTTTATTTTTTTGAGTGTCGGGTTTATTACGTTTTTTTTTTTTTAATATTGTGCTGATGTGGAAAATTGTGGGAGCTTCAAAAGTTTCGGTTATATATATATATATATATATATATATATATATAGATGATATGATATAAAAATAAAAACTTCAACTATTTATTGACTCATTCTAATGTTACTACATTTCCCAAATAAGGTGAAGAATCTCTTGTGGCAAGCTCGTCGCAATTCTATGCCTACAAAAGCTAACTTGGTACGCCGGACAGCCATGGATAACCCCACATGTGATCGTTGCAATTTAGCTCCGGAGGATCAACTTGCGCTTTGGTCGTGTTCAAAACTTGATGAGGTATGGTCGGATTCTACATTATGGGGTTTTCGTGGGGTTACACAGTTTGGGACTTTCAAGGAACTAGCAATATGGATTTTTCGGAAGCAAGTTAGTCCCGACCTCTTTGCCATGATAGTGTGGTCTGTCTGGACTCAAAGAAACCAAATAAGACTTCATCCCAGGTATCAAATGAGTGGCTTGGGGAGTTTCATGCAGTTTAGCCAATCCCAAAAACACGAGTTTCACAACCACGTGTGCGATGGAAACCAGCTCCTAAAAATTTGGCTAAGATAGATTTTGACGGAGCCCTTTTTCCCGAAGCAATAAATTTGGAATTGGCATGGTGGTTCAAAATAGCCAAGGCTTGGTATTAGCTTCTTTCTTGTAGCAACTTCCACAAGCTTACTGTCCTTTGGAGATTGAAGCTCTGGTCGCCGCTAAAGCTCTCCAATTTGCATCCGAGATAGGTATTTCTAATGCTGTTCTGAAATGAGATTCTTTGCAACTAATTCAAGCTCTGAGAGGTGGTAATGAAAACCTATCCCCTTATGGTGTGCTTGTTGAAGATGTTTGAGTTTGTTCTACTTCATTTACTTAATTACGTTACTCTCATGTTAAGAGAGAACGTAATAAAATTGCTCACAGTCTGGCTAGATTTGCAGTTAATATACCAAATTTTCTTGTGTAGATGGAGGATATTCCACCACAGTTTATTTCTATACTTTAGGTTGATTTAGCTAGTTTTTCTTAATTTTAGCAGAGTTGTCTTTTCCCTAAAAAAAATTAAATTAAAATTTGTTTCTTGAAGTTATTAAGGGTTCATTTGGGAACAGTTTATTTAGCTGAAACTGAAAATTTTTTGATAAAACTAAAAGGTAACTGAAATAGTAAAATGAGATTCATGAATAATACCAAAAAGTGTAATGGGACCCATGAATAATAACAAAAATAAGTTAAATAGTAAAAAAAAAAACTGGTTTTTTAAGCCAATGCCAAACGCATACTAATAATGTCAAACTATACTAGACTTGCTGGTCATAAACAAATTAATACTCATTGTGCTTTTTGGATAAGCAACAAAAATTACACTTAACAAATTCTAATTGATTTACGTTTTATATTCACTAAACAAATTTAATTAAATTAGATACACTCTTTTATACAAAGTCCTTTGTTTGAATTCTTATTTAGTATCTGTTTGGCTAGCTTATTTTTTGCCAACTTATTTTACTATTCAGCTTATTTTTTCTACTATTCATGGGTCCCACTATATTATTTCAACTAACATTTACCTTTGTGGGGCCTAAGAATTTGGCAACCCTAGCCCACTTTATATTAGGCCCAAAGGCCCACGCCGAGGATGTAGAAACGTCCAAGGATGAAAGTAGAAAGCCCAAGTTCTCAAGAAACGTCGCCGAAGATGATCCTGCCCTCGGCCAGCCGAGATCATAGAAGGGAAGAGCAGCACGCCACCAAAGACAGCCTCCCAAATCATCCCGAGAAAAAGACAAGTACAATGGGTCAGCCATGGAAGCATGGTGGAGAAGTAATTCAAGGAGAAACTGTCACCTACATATTAAATGCCCACAACTAACATTCTGGCCGCATTAATGAGGAAATGACCTCTGAACAGTGTTGCCTAGGTTGCTGCAGCTCATAGAAAACTGAAGAATGTGGCTGATGGGACAAGCACTCAAGTAGTAACCTACATGATCAACAAATGGAATGCCAGGATCAACTAAGAGAGAGTATATAATGTAAAAAGTCCTCCAGAATGAGGCATGAGAAATTAGGAGTGGAGATAATATTGTAACAATTGGTATCAACTTTGAAACCTTTGTAACCAAGCACTGAAAAAATAATAAGAACTACTAGTCCCTCCATTGAGGGTCGAGGACAGAATTTCACACTTTATATCTATTTCATTGTTATTCAATCCAGTCGTAACCATGTTTAGTTGTTGTAATCCTCACTAAGGCCTAGTTCTTAAACCTATTCTCTACAAATTTATTGTATTGGGCTAGTTGGGCCTGAGTCCACTCATCCAATAGAAGAAGTGCTCAAACCCATCCCCTACAATTGGCGCCGTCTATGGGAAGAACTTATGTGCTAGTAAGGGCAGCAATCAAGCATGGTAGGATCAGGCCCTCATTAAGCAGGCTCCCATCAACCTAAGCTGGCTAGATCCCAACAACAGGGTAACTTTTCCAACCCTGAGCGTGATCGAAACGAAGAGAATGGGAGATTTCGAAAGGGAAGTGTGCACACCACACAAACCAACATAAGCCACTCTTGTGGGGGCAATCACGTACTTCAAAGACAAAATAACAACCAGGCCATGCAACCAGAAGAAGTTAGAAGCCATGTATCCTAGAGACAGAATGATAAGCTGGCCATGCAGCGAGTGATAAACGACTTGAAGAGAAATCTACGCCATGCACAACGAAGGCGATCTCATTCTAGCCCTGACGTGCCCTCCGATGATGAAAGCGATGATGACTATAGGCAAAGATCGAGAACCCCTCCAAGCGAGACCTTCTCTCACGAAGAAGAGCACTACTGAAGGCGTAAATGTAGAAGCCCGTCTCCTAGGGGTTTGGGAAGCGATGCTATGAGCAGGGCACTGGATTAACTCTCCAAGTCACCTTTCATGCGCCATATAGAAGAGGCTATACTTCCTCGGCGGTTCCAGCAGCCAACCTTCGCTGTTTATAACGGCAAAAAGGACCCTGTGGAGCATGTGAGCTAGTTTAACCAGAGGATGCTGTCCATTCCAAGAACGAGGCGCTGATGTGCAAGGTTTTCCCATCTAACTTGGGACCAGTGGCAATGAGGTGGTTCAATGGCTTGAAGATGAATTCCATAGGTTCGTATAGGCAGCTAACCCAAGCCTTTGGCTCCCGCTTTGTTACCAACACCAGAGCTCCTCGGCCTTTAAATGCGTTACTATCCTTATCCATGCATGATGGAGAAACCTTAAAGGCCTACTCGGACAGATATTGGGAGATGTATAATGAATTGGATGACAGTTTTGATGATGTCGCCATTAGCACCTTCAAAAGTAGTCTCCCAGCTGGGCACGGCTTGAGAAAGTCTCGGACTGGTAAGCCTGCCCCCAATATGCGCCAGCTAATGGACTGGATTGATAAGTACAAGCAAGTAGAGAAGGACCAGCTGCAAGGCAAGGGAAAGGAGAAGGTTATCCTTCAGGAGATGAGGGATTTCAGGTCGGACCGATATACCAGCAATCGCCCGAGAAGAGATTTCATAGGGCAATCCGGAGCAACCAACAAACAGACTGTCAATGCTATATTCCGAGAACCAGTATACCGGGTGTTGGAGAAAATCAAGAACGAGCCATACTTTAAATGGCTGAATAAGATAGCGGGAGAGCCCACGAGGCGCAATCAGAACCTTTATTGCCAATACCACCAGGACCACGGACATACCACAAAGAGCTGCAGGAGTCTCTGGAACTATTTGGACCAATTGGTCCAGAAGGAAAGCTGTAGCACTTTCTGCACCAATCTAGTGGTCATCAAGGCCAGACCCATTAGGAGCCTCCAAGAGACATTGTATTGAGACCACCCGCGGGGACAATCAATGTAATCTTGGCCGCACCAGGAACAACAGGCACGCGCCTTTCATGAGTGTTGTCTGTGGCTCAGATGCCCGCCAAGGAGCCCCAGCCTGAACCGAAGAGGGCCAGAAAAAATTTCCACCCAATCTTGAGTTTTTCAGAAGAAGACAAGGTCATCATCAAATACCACTAGCCTTAGAGGATCAGGAGAAGACAGCCTTCGTGACACCTATTAGAAACTACCACCACAAGGTGATGCTGTTTGGCCTGAAGAACGCAGGGTCTACTTATCAAAGGATGATGATGAGAATGTTCGAGCCACAATTGGACAAGAGCATCGAAATCTATGTTGATGATATGGTAGTGAAGAGTAAAGTGGTATCCAAGCACTTAGAAGATCTCGGCTGCACCTTTGATGTCTTGAGGAAGCACAAGTTGCGCCTGAACGCTTTCAAATGCTCATTTGGCGTGGGATCTGGAAAATTTTTAGGTTACATTATTACTTACAGGAGAATTGAGGTTGATCCTGATCAGATCAAGGCTATTAAGGATTTAAAACCACCGCAAAACGCCAAGGAGGTCCAAAAGCTCACTGGAATGATCGCGGCTCTAAATCGATTCATTTCCAGGTCGGCTGATAGATGCAGACCTTTCTATCTCCTGATCAACAAGTGGAAAGGATTTGAGTGGTCCGAGAATTGTGTCGTGGCCTTCCAGCAACTCAAGGAATACCTATTTCGGCCACCTATCATGTCCAGTCTTAAGGCCGATGAAGTCCTATACGCATACATTGCTGTGGCTCTTCATGCTGTGAGCTTGGTGCTAATACGGGATGACAATGGCATTCAAAAGCCAGTCTATTATGTGAGCAAGTCACTACACGAAGCTGAAGTCAAGTATCTACCCTTGGAGAAAGTCTACCCTTGGAGAAAGCCATACTAGCTGTGGTCCACGCTACACGAAAGCTTCTCCATTATTTCCAAGCCCACACAGTAGTTGTTCTAACCCAACTACCCTTGAAGTCTGTACTTTGGACTGCTAATTACACGGGACGGATCACCAAATGGAACACAATTCTGGGGGCTTTTTACATCAAGTATCTACATCGGACCTCCATAAAGGGCCAGGTCCTGGCTGACTTAGTGGCCGAATTTGCTGAACCACCAAGAGAGATGGTAGCAGAGAGGCGAAGCATGGATGGAAAATCAGTTTGGTCAATCTCTATTCTAGGGCCCCCATGTTAGAGAGTGTATGTTGATGGCGCAGCAAATCAAAGGGAGGTTCGGAGTAGGGCTGGTCCTAGTATCCCTTTAGAAGGCTATCATAGAGAAATCCCTAAGACTGGGGTTCTCGCCCATAAATAATGAAGTCGAGTATGAAGCATTGTTGCAAGGGATGACCATGGTGCAGAAAATGGGAGGAAAAGCCATAAAGATGTTCTCGGACTTGAGATTAGTAGTGGGCTAGGTAAAGGGAGAGTTGGAAGCCAAAAATGCGAGGATGCAAGAGTACTTAAGCCAGGTCAAACGTTTGCAGTCAGACTTCGACCTTTTCAGCTTATCACACATGTCTCTAGAAGTGGAAATACCCATGCAGATTCATTGGCCACACTTGCAACATCCTCGGCAGGAGATCTGCCTCGGATTATTCTTGTTGAGCATTTGGAAAGAGCAAATGAGGGGGCAAAAGGCATGGTTCATATCCATCAAGTTGGAGTGGGTCCCAACTGGATGGACCCGATAGTGAGATTCCTCAAGGACGATGTTTTGCCCAAGGAAAAGTCAAAGGCCGAGAAAATACGAAAGAGTGCTTCTCGGTTCTGGCTGTCTGAGGACCACAAATTGTATAAGTGCTCCTATTCCAGGCCATATTTGCTGTATATTCACCCTGAGGCATCAGAATTACTGCTTAAGGAGCTGCATGAGGGGATCTGCGGGAGCCACACAGGGGGAAGATCTCTGTCACACCGAGCCATTACCTAGGGATATTGATGGTCGGAGATGCAAAAGAAAGCCCTGGAATACGCTAAGAAATGTGACCAATGCCAAAGGTTTGCCCCAAATATTCATCAGCCAGGAGAGGTCCTCAACCCCTTGTTCAGTCCATGGCCATTTGCCCAATGGGGTCTGGATATTGTAGGTCCTTTCCCCAAGGCGCCAGGAAATAAAAGATATCTGTTGGTCGGCACAGATTATTTTACTAAATGGGTCGAGACTGAGCCATTGGCCAACATCAGAGACGTGGATGCTAAGAAATTCATCTGGAGGAATATTGTTACACGATTCGGGGTCCCTCATACCCTTATTTCAGATAATGGACTCCAATTTGACAACAAGACTTTCAGATGATACTATTACGAACTGGGGATCACAAATAGGTACTCAACTCCAGCCTACCCTCAGGGAAATGGATAGGCCGAGGCTGTCAACAAGGTCATAGTCAACGGGCTTAAGAAAAGGCTGGATGACGCTAAGGGAAGATGGTAGAGGAGCTGCCACACGTCCTATGGACTTACCGAACTACACCACGGCGGTCAATAGGGGAAACACCTTTTGCCATAACCTATGGGGCCGAGGCTGTTATCCCTCTAGAGGCAAACTTCCCAACACTGAGGACGAGCTCCTTCACTCCAAACAGTAATGATGAACTACTAGGGAAGAGCCTAGATCTGATTGATGAACAAAGGGAAAAGGCAATGATCCAACTGGCCTATTACCACCAGAAGCTCAAGTAGCGATATGATGCCAATGTGAAGCTAAGACCACTAGCACAAGGGGACCTAGTGTTAAGAAAAGTTGTGGGGGCTGCCAAGAATCCTTCTTGGGGAAAGTTGGGACCCAATTGGGAGGGGTCATACTGAATTACTTCAGTAGTAGGGGTAGGTGCATACTACTTAGAAGACTTAGATGAAAAAACTGTACCACGTCCATGGAATGTAAATAACTTGAAAATGTATTATTATTAATGAAAGCATCTCTCTATTTCAAATTCTAAGTCTATTATGATTATATGTCTTGTGTTTTGACAACCACCTAACTACTAGATAAAACCAAGGTCTTGCATAGTCCTCAGACTCAAACCTATGGAGAAACTAGTTACTTCAAGAAGAATCTAAGTACTAGACAGAACCAAGATCTTGCATGGTCCTCGGACTTAAACCTATAGGGAAACTAGTTACTTCAAGAAGAATTTAAGTACTAAATAGAACCAAGGTTTTGCATGGTCCTCGGACTTAAACCTATGGGGGAAACTAGGTACTTCAAGAAGAATCTAAGTACTAGACAGAACCAAGGTCTTGCATGGTCCTCGGACTCAAACTTATGGGGAAACTAGTTACTTCAAGAAGAATTTAAGTACTAGACAGAACCAAGGTCTTGCATGGTTCTCGAACTCAAACCTATGGAAAAACTAGTTACTTCAAGAAAAATCTAAATGTTAGACAGAACTAAGGTTTTGCATGGTCCTCAGACTCAAACCTCTGGAGAAACTAGCTACTTTCAACAAAGAAGTGAACAAACACAGGCCTTGAGTATCACTTAAGGCACTCTGAGGTACATTGGACTTAATTCCCCAGCATAATCAGCAGCTAGCTGTTCCCTTAAGGTCAGTAAATTTTTAAAGCATACCTATGAGTACCTTTGTACATTGTGTTGTGGCGTTTGATCTTAGGATTTAAAGGCTTATCTTTATGGATGTTGTGTGCTTAGCATTTTTTACCATCTATGGTAACCAATTCATGAGGTACAAGATTAATATTGTAAAGTTATTCCCTTAGTATTCAATTCAACAAAAGCAAGTCATAATATTAAGGTGGCTCAATTATTAACCAAAGCCTAAGTGGAAATTATCACCATGGACTTTACATTTTTTAGCTGCTGATTCAAAATGGAAAACAAGTTGAACTATTTTTTTTTTGGTAAACAACAAGTTGAACTATTGAGATTGTTTAAACTAACAATCCGAGCACAGGTTATATAAATGGCAGAGCCCATCATAATAATGATAAACACATAATGTAAAAAAAATAATAATAATAAAAAATTTCATATATTCAATCTAAAAGTCACATTACATCTTTTAATATATATATATATATATATATATATGAGATGGGTTCAAGTTACACCTAGTGTAACTTGATAAGAGTTACACCATTTGTAGACTGTAGATTTGTAATTGATCTAATGGTTAAAAAAATAGCATTAAATGCTAATTGACTTATACCTCATTCACTTAATTAATAGCAATTTTGTTTCTCTCTCTTTATTTATTATTTAAAACCTTTTACATATATTCCTTTTTTTGCCAATGACTTTACAAATATATCAATGCATTGCAAATATATTAATGCATATATTAATGCATTGCAAATAATTGTGACTTTACAAATACTATTATTTGTTAAGTTGATGACAATGTATTAATATATTTTTTTTTTTTAAAATACTATTAGTATTTTAATCTATAATATACAAAATTTAATATAACTTAAATATACAAACACACGTTAAAAATAAGTTAAACATTTTATAATAAAGACTTTATGAATGGATTGGGTTAGATCAATCACCTAGTCGGATTGAGTCAAAATCAAATACTGGAAAAAACTTTTTAAACAAAAACAAAGTGCTATAACTATTATTTATATTTTATTTTTTTGCGTTTGATTTTTTTTAAAGTCATTGGCAAAAAAAGGAATATATGTAAAAGGTTTTAAATAATAAATAAGGAGAGAGAAACAAAATTGTTAATAATTAAGTGAATGAAGTGTAAGTCAATTAGCATTTAATGCTATTTTTTTTAACCATTAGATCAATTACAAATTTATGGTCTACAAATGGTATAACTCTTGTCAAGTTACACCAGGTGTAACTTGAACCTATCTCTCTCTCTCTCTCTCTCTCTCTATATATATATATATATATACAATGGGTTGGGTTCAAGTTATACATAGTGTAACTCTAAGTAATATTACACTACCCAATATTTTTTAATTGAATGCGAATATTGACAAATCCACCGTTAGATTACATTACCTTCATATATTCTTCATGCTTGCAAAATTTTAAGGAGATAAAAAATTAATAACCATGTCATCAATCAATTGTTAAAATTCAAAATTTTGTAGTTTAAAATAATGCATAAAAGATGAGTATATGGATCAAATGGTAAATAGTATCTGATAGATTTAAAAATTGGCATGCATGTTAAGAACATATAGAACATGTAATTCAACAGTTAGATTTTCAAAATATTAATTCAATAATAAGTTATTGGGTGGTGTAACATTATTTAGAGTTACAACAGGTGTAACTTGAACCTAACTCATATACAATAAGGCAAAAATACAATTAGAGCTAGCCAAGGAGGCCTATTTCTTTAGCTTTATTTTGATCCCTTCCTTGGGGAGCTAAGCAGAAAGGGTCTCAGGATCCTTGGGGCCCTCAGTTGGGGGAGCAACCTGCAGAGGATCAACAGGGAGAGGTGTCTCCTCGGCATCAGGGGCTTGGGCATCAGCTGAGGACTTTGTAGCATCCTAGGGTGCCTCTTCGTTTAGACCTTTGTCTGCTTCAGTCACCCCAGTAAGCTCAGCTTCCTTGGCAAGCTCATCAGAATAGGTAATAGCCAGAGCAGCTTCGTTTGGAGCAGTACCAACTTCCTCAGGAGCCACCTCAGCCTCGGAGCTAGAAGGAGCAGCCTCACGGATGGCAGGAGGGTAGTATACATTCTCCACATTCCACAGGTCAGATGAGGCCTCCACTCCAGCTTGTTTGAGGGCCTCATTCCAAACCTGAGAGCAGTAGAGCCTGCATACCCCAGGGACTTGAGCCTTGAGAGTGGCCTGGGTCTCAGCCACCTCCAAGGCAAAAGCCTTCTCCTTGGCCGTCTCCTTAGAAAGCTGAGCCTCGGCCTTGGCAAACTCTGTCTCCTCCTTAACCTTCAAAGCCTCATTTCTGGTCCATTCTGCAACATTTTTGGCCCCCATCTGCCTCAGCCATCTTCTTCTTTAGCTCAACGATCTGCTTTTTAGCGATCTTCAGCTGATCCTCTGCCTCTAGTAGACGCCTCGTCTGGTCTTGGGCCTGCTTTTGAGCGCCGGCCAGGCCTACTTCAACGCTGTCTTGGGCCCTCATCATCTCCTTCAGCTCCTCCATTTCTTTTAAGAGATTGGCCTCGAAGATTTTAAGAGTTCGAGCAGCATCTAGACGCTTGTCACGCTCAATATCCAGGGCCCTGCTCTGGTTATTGGCCACCTCTTCCAACCTAAAAGTACCCTGAACAGCCTGCCAATTGAAACAAGCGCACAATAAGTTGGAAACCAAGGAATAAAAATCAGTGAAGTCACAAGTGTTAGAAGTCTTACCATGCCCAAATACCTCTTAAGGTTCAAGAAGACCTCCTGCCTCCTCAGGTTCTCCAACTCAGCCATATCTGCGGGGAGTAGCAGGGACCTCTCCAACGCATCGACCACATATGTGCTTTCCCCTCCTCGGAAGTCCCTGAGGGAGGCATTGTCCATCAAAAGCTCCCCGTGGAGCTTTGGGGTGGGGAGCTAAGCCTAGGGCTCGGATTGTAAGGCCACTTTTTTCCCTTGGCCTTAGTGCCCGGTCTTTTGTTGCTTTGGAGGCCGCCGAGCTTCATCCTTCTCCTGGGAGGAGTGAGATCTATCTGCTCCTATGGGCCTTTTGCCTTTGGGGTCCTTCTTGTTTTTGGGATCAATGGGCTCAAACCTTTGTGGCAGACTTGGCTGAGGAGGAGAAGGTGGAAGCTTAGACTGGGTGGATGATAACCTAGTTTGAATAAGCTGGCGCTTGGGCGAAGGAGAAGGAAGCTTGGATTGAGACTTCCTTGGAACATCCTTTCCCAGCTGGCCCTCAATCAGGTCTAGCAGACTGGTCTAGGGTTGTCTCTTGAAACCCATCTCGGCCCAAGGAGAAGTTCCTGATGACAAGAGGTTTGCTTTAGTTAAGCTGGGGTCACCCAAATCACCAGAAGGATCCTCGGACAGGTTAACTTGGTCGAAGGCACCAAATTCGTCCTCGGATGGACCCAAATCAGCTACTTCTTCTTCATTTTCTGTACTTCCTCCCTCAGCCTCCGCAGCTTGGTGGGATAAAGAAGGGCCTACCAATGAAATGCCCTACGGAGTAGGAGATCCTTCGGGGGGCAAGAACCCGTGCTCTGCTATAGTGATTTTGTGTAGCCGAGAATCTTTTACTCTAATCACGTACTTCGGAGTCGAGAATGACGTCTGGATTGGGTTGTACCTGATGATCTTGTGAGCAGCTCTAACTTGATTGTCCGCTTCATTCACAAAGACCTCCGCCCTAAGGATGGTCTCCAAATCTTCCTTGTCTAATTACCCCACCTGGTGTTCCCTCCACTGTCGAACAATGAAGGCCGTCGTGCCACTTCTCGGACATGATGAGAAAATCCTTATTTAATCCCTTACTGGATTCAGGAAGGCACTGAATAAGCCGGACCTTATCATCCCTCATTTTCATGTAGCAGGATTTACCCTTTAGATGTTGAAGGTTATAGCACCAGTTCATATCATGATGGGTTAACCTCAACCCCATTTTCTCATTCAAAGCGTCTACACAACCCAAGATCCTAAACACGTTGATGGCGCACTAGGTGGGAGCTAACCGAAAGTGCCTAAGGTAGTCCCTCATCACGGTCCTATAGGGATCCTCATACCACCTTCTAAGAAGGCGATTATGGGAATAACTACTTCACCCTCCTGCATCCTAAAATACCCATCCCCTTCTTCACAGTACCTCAAGCCCACGTTGCTTGGTATCCTGTAATCTGCGATGAACTTCTCAATTGCCTCTTTAGACTCAACCAACTTCTTAAACCTACCCATTCCTAGAAACAGCTGAAGGACTCAAGAAAAAACGAAAGAAAAAGAGGAATAAAGAGGAAAGAAGCTTAGAGAGAGAGAGAAGAACTTACAGAAATGAGGAAAAGCTCCTCGGACAGGCTTTTTATGTTTTAGAGAGAGAGGTGAATTTTGTTGGAGATTTGACTGAACTCAGGATACGTGCGTAAGAACTCTTGAATGTAAAAGTAAAGAGGCGAATCGGTTCAAATGGGTATTTATACCTCTAGCTAAAAATAACCGTGTGAGTTTTCCTGCCCATAAAGTCAAAAAGATCTCCACCGTTAGATTATCATCGCACCGTTATGCGTGGGGAAACATAAAGCCGCCAGAATTTAATGAGGACGCGCTCCATATACCGAGGCACCAAGAACGTGCCCTGGACAGGTGAAAAGACTTTGGCACTGATAGAGGACAAGACTTGTCAAGCCATAACAAGGGCCCGAGGACATCAAAATCCTCATCCCCGTTCGAGGAGCCGAACAGCAGGATTTTGAGGGGCTATTGTGGGGCCTAAGAATTTGGCAACCCCAGCCCACTTTATATTAGGCCCAAAGGCCTATGTCGAGGATGTAGAAACGTCCGAGGATGAAAGTAGGAAGCTCAAGTTCCCAAGAAACATCGCCGAGGACGATCCTGTCCTCAGTCAACCGAGATCATAGAAAGGAAGAGTAGCATGCCACCAAAGGCAGCCTCCCAAATCATCCCAAGAAAAAGACAAGTACAATGGGTCAACCATGGAAGCATGATGGATGAGTAATTCAAGGAGAAACTGTCACCTCCACATTAAATACCCACAACTAACATTTTGGCCTCATTAATGAGGAAATGACCCCTAAACAGTGTTGCCTAGGTTGTTACAGCTCACAGAAAACTGAAGAAGGTGGCTGATAGGACAAGCACTCAAGTAGTAACCTGCGTGATCAACAGATGGAGGGTCAGGATCAACTAAGAGGGAGTATATAATGTAAGAAGTCCTCCAGAATGAGGCATGAGAAATTAGGAGCGGAGAGAATATTGGAAAAATTGGTATCAACTTTGAAATCTTTGTAACCAAGCACTGAAGAAATAATAAGAACTACTAGTCCCTCCATTGAGAGCCGAGGACAGAATTTCACACTTTAAATCCATTTTCTTGTTATTCAATCCAGTCGTAGCCATGTTTAGTTGTTGTAATCCTCACTAAGGCCTAGTTCTTAAACTCATTCTCTACAAATTTATTGTATTAGGCTAATTGGGCCTGAGTCCACTCATCCAATAAAAGAAGTGCTCAAATCCAGCCCCTACAACCTTTATCTATAATACTTTCAGCAAAAAAATTTTATTTTCAACAAAATAAACAGATCCCAAACAAAACTTTACTAATACTTATTAATTAACTATGTATCATATATAAATATTTTTTCTAACTTTTATAATATATATATATATATATATATATATGTATATATATAACTGTGGGGCCCCAATCATTAACCACTCTGGCCCACTCTATACCCGGCTCAAGGCCCACGCCGAGGATATTACAAAGGCCGAGGATAATGGGAAAGAGCTCAGATTACCCAAGGGCCTCGCCGAGGATGACACATCCTCGGCACACCGACCTCGATAAAGGGAAAATATTCCTCATTCATTGAACATATCCCACCAACATTCTGGCCGCTTTAATGGTGATGTGACCAACAAACCCAGTTGCCTCGATTACTTCAACTAATAGGAAGTTTGCAAAGGCGGCTAAGAATTAACATAAAACCTGCTAATTACAGATGATGGGACATACTCCTGCACATAGAGTCCAGATAATTGACAAGTGGATGGTTAAGATTAAACAAAACGAGACTATATATCCAAGAGGAGTGGAAGTAAAAGGGAGGCTCGGCCTGGGCCGAGGACAAATATGCTTCGCAAACACTTAGCCAAATTTCTACCATTAGATTCCCATGAATCTCATGTCGTCAATTATTTGTTATAAACTTTATACCAGCCATTGTTTACTCCGGTGATGCCAAGCCCTTACACCCACATCTCTACAAATCTTTATTGCTAAGGGTCCATTACAAAATAAGCCCTTGCAATTGGCGCCGTCTGTGGGAATGGATTTGTGCGCTAGCAAGTGCGGTGGTCGGTGTAAAGAAATTAAGAGCAACACTTTCAGAAATAATATACGAAAACAATACAATCTACTGCAGCAACAATCATTCAGAAGTCAACAATCACAAGAACAAGAATATGCGAAAAATAAAAAGAGACAAAACAAGTCTACTTCTTTTATTTATACATGAAGAAAAATTACATCCTTTACAAGTGAAGCCCGTGGGGCTTGTTTTAAAACTAACTACAAAGGCAGACGCTTAACAAAGCTGGCAGAGAAACAAAAAATAGCAAAGAAGGCTCGTTGAAGAATAAAAGACAAAAAGAAGTGAAGTAAGAGAGGAGGAAAGGGAGGAAAGAAAGCTGGCCGAAGAACAAAAGATAGAAAAGAAGTAAAGGAGGAGAGGAGGAAAAGAAAGAAAGAAAGTTGGCAGAGGAACAGAAGATAGAAAAGAAGGCTGGATGAGAAGTAAGAGAAGAGGAAAAGAAAAAGGGAACGCTCGTTGAGGAGCAAAAGAAGAAAAGAAAAAGGGGAAGAGAGGGAAGAAGAGCTACATAGAAGGCGGAAGAGGCCGCGGCACAAGACGACTCCACTTCTGGGTTCCACCTGGTTTCCCTCCCACCCCTGTAGCAGCCGGCTTGGGGGGTCACGGACCCAAACCCAAGAGAGGGAGGTTATGTTTTCTCCAGATCCTCCTCCAAACGGCAAGGAGGGCTCCGTCTCCGGTTAGGTTGAAAAGAAGGAGAATCTTCCGATCTCTCCTACACCAACCCCAACATGACGTCCAGGGCTGGAGTGCCATCCTCGGCTCCTGATAGGGGCTGTGCATCCTCGGGACTGCCCTTTCCCAGGGCCAAGTCATTCGAAGGGGCTCAAAGGGCTATGTCTTGCAGAACCTTTGGACAATATGTTTTTGGGAGAAATTTAGGGCGAATGTTTGTCAAGAGTGAAGGCGAAGGTTGCCCTAGAAATGCCTTATATAGGAGACGGAAATTTGGGGAGGGCCGATCTGCATTAAGTCCCAAGGAGAGATTTCCGGAGGCCATAATTCCGCCCAAATTCCAAGGGGCTTATCAGCCGTTAGATTCTCGTGGATCCACGATTGACATTAATGAGGGAGCGCATCATTAACGAAAAGACACCGAAGCATCAAAACACGTTACGCGGACAACCCAGGAGACACCTCGTAATCAGAAGAGTTCCAGTAAACGAAGAGGCAGAACATGGCAGGGTCTTATCCTCCACCAACTCCAACCCGCATTTATTATTATTATTTTGCTTGAAAAGTGTATTTATTTAATGCTTATTGTAAATTATAACAATACAGAATTAAAAGGCTACGGATAAATAGATAAAATAATAAATAAGAATGAGAAAACTAGATACTGGACAGAACCAAGGCATTGCATGGTCCTCAGACCCAAGCCTCATGGGGAAACCAGATACTTCAGATGAAAAACGAGAAAACTAGGTACTGGACAGAATCAAGGCATTGCATGGTCCTCGGACCCAAGCCTCATGGGGAAACCAGATACTTCAAATGAAAAACGAGAAAACTAGGTACTGGACAGAACTAAGGCATTACATGGTCCTCAGACCCAAGCCTCATGGGGAAACCAGATACTTCAGATGAAAAACGAGAAAACTAGGTACTGGACAGAACCAAGGCATTGCATGGTCCTGGACTCAAGCCTCATGGGGAAACCAGATATTTCAGATGAAAAACGAGAAAACTAGGTACTGGACAGAACCAAGGCATTGCATAGTCCTCAGACCCAAGCCTCATGGGGAAACCAGATACTTCAGATGAAAAACGAGAAAACTAGGTACTGGACAGAACCAAGGCATCGCATGGTCCTCGGACCCAAGCCTCATGGGGAAACCAGATACTTCAGATGAAAAACGAGAAAACTAGGTACTGGACAGAACCAAGGCATTGCATGGTCCTCGAACCCAAGCCTCATGGGGAAACCAGATACTTCAGATGAAAAACGAGAAAACTAGGTACTGAACATAATCAAGGCATCGCATGGTCCTCGCACCCAAGCCTCATGGGGAAACCAGATACTTCAGATGAAAAACGAGAAAACTAGGTACTGGACAGAACCAAGGCATTGCATGGTCCTCGGACCCAAGCCTCATGGGGAAACCAGATACTTCAGATGAAAAATGAGAAAACTAGGTACTGGACAGAACCAAGACGTTGCATGGTCCTCAGACCCAAGCCTCATGGGGAAACCAGATACTTCAGATGAAAAACGAGAAAACTAGGTACTGGACAGAACCAAGGCGTTGCATGGTCCTCGGACCCAAGCCTCATGGGGAAACCAGATACTTCAGATGAAAAACGAGAAAACTAGGTACCGGACAGAACCAAGGCGTTGCATGGTCCTCGGACCCAAGCCTCATGGGGAAACCAGATACTTCAGATGAAAAACGAGAAAACTAGGTACCGGACAGAACCAAGGCGTTGCATGGTCCTCGGACCCAAGCCCTATGGGGAAACCAAATACTTCAGATGAAAAACGAGAAAACTAGGTACTGGACAGAACCAACGCATTGCATGGTCCTCGGACCCAAGCCTCATGGGGAAACCAGATATTTTAGAATAAAAGCCAAGTGCTAGACAAAACTTAAACATTGCATGGTCCAAGGTCTCAGGCCAACAGGAAGGACATTTCCTCATAAAAACTAAGTACTAAGAAAAACCAGGGTCTTGCATGGTCTTCGGACCCAAACCTATATGGGAACCAGTCACTATGAGGCAATATAAACGCTGAACGGAACCAGGGTCCTTGTATGGATCACGAGTCCAAATCTAAGGCAAAGCCAACCCCCTTAGGCGCTAAATAATGAGCCCCATCAGGGACGAAAACCATGAGAAATCGAGCGCTAAAGCACAAACGACCCAAACCTATCCATCCTCGGGCGACCCTTTGCGCAAAAAGAAAGCTGTAAAGGCGGCTAAGAATTAACATAAAGCCTGCTAATTACAGATGATGGGACAAACCCCTGCACATAGAGTCCAGATAATTGACAAGTGGATGGTTAAGATTAAACAAAACGAGACTATATATCCAAGAGGAGTGGAAGTAAAAGGGGGGCTCGGCCTGGGCCGAGAACAAATATGTTTCGCAAACACTTAGCCAAATTTCTACCATTAGATTCCCATGAATCTCATGTCGTCAATTATTTGTTATAAACTTTATACCAGCCATTGTTTACTCCGGTGATGCCAAGCCCTTACACCCACATCTCTACAAATCTTTATTGCTAAGGGTCCATTACAAAATGAGCCCTTACAATAACCAAATTAAGAAATTAAGTATCTTTTTAGGCAAAAAACAACCTAACATAAAAAAAAAAATTCAACTAATTAAATTAGGTAAAGTCTTTTATGCATATTCTCTAATTTGGCATTTTATTTATTAATGCTTATCTATGAAATGGGTATCAACTACAGATAATGGAAGGGAAACCCTACATACATGCATGTATAAGCTAAAGGACATACATATACCTGCCAGTCCTCACATTCCAAGGCATGTACATGCATGCATGATGTATGTCACTGACATGAATGGTATCATACTTTGGTTTTATAACGCATGCATGGTTTGTAGCTACCACGTGTCAGTCTTCGAGAGTTGAGCACCGTTAAAGAAGCATAACCGCTGTTGATAACCGAGCCCCTGCTCACACCTAACTCCAAAATTAGATTCTTAATTGGGATGTAATTCCATTTTGGGGTCCAATCTTGTAGAACATGGTACACGCCATTATATGACTGTGATATACATCATCCAATGAAATAATATTATAATAATTTTCTTTTAGTATTGTCACATAAATTTTTAAAATATATATTTTGTATCGTCATTTAATATATATTTACTTTTAGAGTTACAATTAAAAAAAAAAAAAAAAAAAAAAAGAAGCTTAGAGTTACAAATTATGTTAACTATATTAGTTTGAATTAATTAAAATTCATCATCCCCTTGAACTAAACAACTCAATGCAAACAAATTTTGACTAAATATATTTTATCTTTAATTAAATTGAGCAAATTATTTCTATAAATATATTCAATATAAAATTTTAGTTATTAATATTTACTAATTTAATATATTATATTTAATTCAAAGTACAATTAGAAGCTTATTCGAATCCAAATTAATTTTTCATTTTTGTTTGATTTAGTTTTGCATGTTTAGTTTAATTTTACTAATTTTAGTGTCAAGTCACTCATTCAAAATAAGTAGTGCAAAAGTCAAGAGGCCACCTTACTTAGTTAGACAAGATCACCTCGTTATAACAACTAGGTGATATCTTGCACAGCGTACAATACATTTTAATAAATTTTGTAAGAAATTATTTATGACCTATTGATTTCATGATTACTATTATTGTTAGTTTACGAATTTTTTTAGTGCAATGAAATTTAAACTAAAAACATTTGGGGAAAATACCTCTAATCCATGCAACCAACAAATCTCACCATATCACAATTCACATTGTCACCTACAAACTTGTTGATTCCTCGGTGTTTTTCTTGTATGATTTATGCTTTATATATAGATTCTATAGTGTTAATTTTTTTCATTTCTTATGCTACTAAAGTCTCTATATCCACCATATCAACACCTACAATTATTAACACCTACAACTTTTAAGTAAGTAAAAGTAGCTTTTCTTTAGCTTCAGAATTGACATGAGAGATAAAATTAAGGCACATTAACATTTTCATTGAAGAAAATTTTGATTTTCTAAGATCAAAATTATAATAGGGTGAAAATTGAAAGAATTATATCTTAATCAATTAGATATAAAAATTGCTAGAATTTCATAATACAACAAAAGAAACAATAATGTCATAGTGACGCAATAATACCACAATTTAACCCCTATATTTTAATTGAATTAGAAGTAGTCAAAACACCAAAAATATTACAAATCCCTAGCAAGTATATGCATCACACAGAAAACCAAAAATCTAATTAGCACAAAATATGAAAAAACCAGCCACGCATTACAAGGTTACATCATTAAAAACGTATACATAAAAGCTAAACAAAATATTTTGGAAATTAATATACCCCTTGGAAAGGGAACCAAAGATATTGTCAAAGAATTTATACAAGTTTAAGTCCAAAGGAATTGGAGATTTATATTGGAAAAATGTGGAGACATAATCATATTATCATATTCATTGAATTTGACTCTAGCAATTCTGTACTGAAATTAGTCTTATGCAAAAAACTGAAAAGTTTTCTTAATTACTTTATTTCCCATAACTTAATTTTTAGATCCATCCATATCTATCCAAACCATCTGAAGTTATAAATGTATACAAATTCTTTAAATTTTATCATACAAAGAAATAAATGCATCCGCCATTACTTCATAGTTTGACATAAATGCTAATTTTAGATAAGGCGGAAAGTTGAATGAAAAAAATGTCATATAATGTGCAACTTGACAGAACCCCATGCTCTCCCATGTGACATCTCTGGTTTTGGGTCTATAATAGTGCAAGGTAGCTCAATGCACCGGATGTTGCTTCCCTTGTATTAATATATATATATATATATATATATATATAGATTTGATTAACTTGTACTAATATTAATATTGCCTTCTAGTTTTATTCCTGAAGGTCATGCTTCAAATGTTATTATCCCAATTTAATGCTCTCTCACTCTTTTTGGTTTGTAGCCTTGAGTGTCTAGTTTTTTGCTAAAAGTAAATAAAAGATCAAAGCTAATAAATTAGCTTATAATCAAAACCCAAATGCACATTTAATAATTGAAGATTTGGGCTAGATATTTCTGCTATTTTTTGCTTCGTAAATTATGTTATCAAAGAAGCTAACTCCCTAGCTTGTGATATTGCATGTTAGGTCTCTTTTTTTTGTATTATGGCATGGTCTTGTTTTAGCAAAGAATCTAAATATTAAAAATTCTACATTAAGATTGACGCAAAGACTGTGGTTACAATTTTTGCATCCCATGATAACTTAACTGATTCATTTCATCGTTGTAGTGTTTTAATCTCTGATTGTAAGCCCCTCCACTTTTTTAAGAAAAGCCACATCCACCACATCTTTTGCAAAGGGAATCAATGCACGCACTGCATGGGCTTTTTGGCAAAGGAAAGATCTCCTATTAGGATTAATACTCTCTCAAATTATGGAACAACACACAACATGGGAGCAAAGGTTCCAAGCCTTAACACACATCCTAACCAGTCCCACAATGACACCACCTCTTCAATCTCGGTTCTTCATCTCCACCCAAGTCCCTTGCTACCTAAACTGGGACTATAATCCACCTATCCTTTGCAATAAGTTCCTTCTCTTCGCCTAAGGTGGGCATCTCTCTTTTCCTTAAAAGGGTCTTCATCAGGTTTAGGCTTCCTGAGACCTTATCGAGATTTAAGTGTCCATTCCAACAGCCTCAACCTTTGATTCTTGCAAAGAGATTGGAAGAAGCTAAATGGGGAGAAGAACAAAGGAGAGAGTATGTCAGGGAGAGGCTGCCGAGTAGGAAACGCCTTGGAAGTAATGTTCACCTATTGATTCCTTTTTTTATTCCAAATTTATTGTTATATTGTCTTTTGCTTTGGAACCCATTTTGTGATAGAGATTCTTAAGAAATTTATCTCAAGATTTAATATAACAGGTAACAAGGGATTTTGTAAATGTGAATTTAGATTAATCAATAATCATTTGCACGTTAACAAGGGCATGCATATCACATATGCTCTTGCTTCGAATTTTGGTTTTATAATGCATGTGATTGACTTATTATTTGTATATGTATTATGCAACATTCCTCAAAGTCTGAATCAAGTCACATATCAAATAGTCGTGCCGTGAGCAAGGGAATGGCCGAGGAATAACAGCACACGGTGTAGTCAGAATGATGGAATAGTGGGACGAGAATACAAAAGAAACCCGGTCTTTTGTGTTTTAATGAGAACATTTAAGTGTTAGGATTATTGTTAGGATTAGTGCTCTTAAATCCTATTATATGATACTATGTATGACATTATGTATGATTTAATATTATAATTAATAAAGTTGTTTTATTATTATCTAAAATAATGGTAATATGAATATTTGGACATTATCATATAGTCCATAAGATACATAGTATGTGATTTATGTGATTTAGTCACAGAAAATATAAATCACAAGTTCTTTATAAACTCAGAATTTTAGTTCATAGTCGGTGATGAAATTGGGTATTTCATCTGCGAAGACTATAACATATCAACTAAGATGATTTGTCTTGATCATGGAAGTGGAGACTTCTAGTTGATATGTTGATATGTTTTAAGAATTAAGACATATTGAACTGGACCGCTGTGAGATTTATTATTCTCCTAACGACTGTCAAATGAATAATAAATCTCATAACTTCTATTTGCATGAATTCTTAATCCTGAGAGAATAATGGACATGATTATGAGGTATAAGTTGTTTTAATATATCAGGAGTGAGATCTAAAGTCATGATCAAAACCTCCGTATGTTGGGCAACTACATTTAGTGTGGATGAAATATATATTCTCAAGATGAAATTTATAATCTCTTAACGGAGATATAAAATATTCTCTTGAGATAAATTTAATGGGTTTGGTTATTTAGAGTGTTAAGCCTAACCACTTTAGTAAAGAGTTACTAAAGTATATATTTATGAAATTGGATTTCATAAATATATGATGAATAACTTAAATGATTGAACCGGATGGTCAAGAATTAAGATGTAGTAATTTTCAAAGCGGCAGTCTACATTTATGACTTTGTATTACTACGAATATTTTATGAAGAGGTTACATATATAATAAAGTCTTGGAATATAATTTATTAATTAGGCTTAGAATGCAATTATATTTATATAGTGATATTAAATATAATTAATGGTAACTTTGGATTTGTCAAGAGTTGACAAAAAAGCCCAAGGCTCATTGGAGCTAGAGTCTTATTTGTTTCCTTTTGGTCTTACTCCAAGACACACACTAAAACCCAATTAGAAAGGTCCTAAAAGCTAGCCCAATTAGATAATCAGTTAGATATTAAGGGAGAAATATACAAAATTTTATATATGAAACATCATTGTAAAATGGTGTGTATGTGTGAGTAGAAACCACTCGATTATTCTCCCTTGGAAAACTGATTGAGAGACCACACTTCTTGGGCGTAAAGTAGAATTAGAGTGAAGATTAAAAGTGTTCACAAGTATTTCTAATCTTTTGTTTTGAATTTCACCACACCAAGGTACACTCTTTTGTTCTTAAATTCTGAAATTTACATAGTGCATGTTATCAACCATGAATGAAGTAGATTCGTATTTGTAGCTTCCGCTGTGTGTTTTGTATAAGATACAAAACAAAATTTTCCAACATCAAGCATGAAAAATATAAAAAGAAAATATGGTATAATAGTGAATTTGTCAAAATTTATATCCAATAAAAAGATATTAAGTGAAATTATAACCTTAAGTTTTGTCCTATTTCTTACATGATGTTGAATTCCAAAAAGATTTTATATGATATTATTTCATACTTCAAATCGACAAATTTTGAAGCCTAATCAATACTTGTGGCTCTATATGCAGGCCAGGGTGGTCATGGACCACCCTAACTTGCAAAAAATTTCATATATACACTTGCTAAAAATAAAAAAAACTTTACTAAAAATTTGCTTTTCATCCCTAAATTTTAAAAAGTTCATTTTTCATCCCTAAACTTTGTAAAGAGTTTTTTGAATGGTATAGAGGCAAAAATAAGGATGAAAAAAAAAACTTTTTCAATAATTTAGGGATGAAAAACAAACTTTTAGTAAAGTTTAAGGATATAAATAAAACATTTTCAATAGTTTAGGGATGAAATATGAACTTTTTAATAGTTTAGAGACAAAAAATGAACTTCTTAAAGTTTAGGGATAATAAAACAAATTTTTAGTAAAGTTTAGAGACCAAAATAGTATTTTACCCAAAATTAAAATTATATGTTAAACTAACCTATTCTAACCATCCTAATAAAAATATTAAATACCCTGACATGAGAATTACAAAAAGTTGGGTTGAACAAAAATAAGACATTAACAACATTTTGACAAAAATTTTACAACAAATCCAATATGTTAAGCTGTTACTGATTCTAATTTGGGCTCAATACTGATATTATTTTTTTACCTACCAATAATAGTTTTTTTTGCATAAGATTTATTGTAAAAATAGTCAAACACAATGAATTTGTAGAGAGTAGGCTTAAAAGTTAGGCGTTAATGGATTAAGCAACACGCACAGTGTGTTAGAGATAATAAGAAAGCAAAAAAAGACAAGTTCTAAGCAAGGAAATCCTTCCTCCAAGGAGAATGATTCTTAAATATAGTTCTGTTAGACTTGGATACAATTTCAGTTCTTGTTACTACAATGTTTTCTCTACAGATTTTCCGATCCCTTCTCCCTAAAGGGTCTCTTACATTATATAACTCCCTTTAGATGATCTTGGCCCTCCATTTGTTGATCGTTCAGGCCACTACCTGAGTGCTTGTCCCATCAGCCACCTTCCCAAACCCCTTGTGAGTTGTGGCAGCCAAGACAGCACTGTTCAGGAGTCTTCTCCACATAAAATGCAATTAGGAGGTTTGGTGGGATGCATTAAATGTGATGGCATCCACCATCCCTTTAGTCACGTCAAGGCTAACCTCTTCTCCAAAGCTTTTTCTCTATAGTATGACTTCCTCTAGTAACGTGCCACATCCGAGGGTGTGACCTCCTCGGCACGATAATGGCCCCCTCAGCCATGGGTATGACACGTGGCGCGATTTTCTTATTTAAATTCCTGTACCCCACAACAACAAACATAAACCAAACAAAAACAAGATAAGACCAAACAACAACAATTGATCTAATTATTCAACAAAAAGCCTACTATAAAACAAAAGGATAAAAATCGTTAAATATTCAAATTTGTAACTCGTTCAATCTATTCAATAAAAATAATCTCTAATTTCATTTTTTTTCTTAAAAAATGGTACCAAGAAAAATATTGTAGTTGTCAATTCTCCTTGATGGTGCAACAGTTATATTCTTTTTGCCTTTGCAATCACAACAATTTTACTCTCCTTAGTGACTTGACTCATAATTGTAGCAAATATTCAAGTTATCACTTTATT
Source organism: Quercus glauca (assembly GCA_023736055.1). NCBI lineage: Eukaryota > Viridiplantae > Streptophyta > Magnoliopsida > Fagales > Fagaceae > Quercus > Quercus glauca. The sequence goes on from CM043320.1 coordinate 28,590,240, forward strand.
AGATTTTGTATAATTTAATTTTTTTAGTGACCATCCTAAAAAAAGTTCCTAGAGCCGCCACGACTGATCAACATATTCACTCTTTTTCCTCCTAGCAATCTTAAATCATCTTGACTACCCTTCTCAATTCACTCCATATGTTCATTTTTTTTCTCTCCCTTGACACTTCATCTCTCCATTTAAGTTAGAAATTAATTTTTGTTGTTGTTCATGTTACCTGATTGCTTTCCATTTTCTCATTTCAGCATCAAAGGCTCGCTGCTTCAATTTTTTTTTTTATTCTTCCCTAATTCGCATAGAAAGCCGACTTTCGCTATGCTATTATGAGTATCCATGGCTTTCAAATATTATAAAATTGAGGATATGTTAAAGGGTATTTGTGGTCGTGGATTAATTTTACGATAAATTAATTTTCAAATTAACCAACTTATGGCTATGGCTCTATTATCTTCTTCTCTTTAAAACCGCTTCCTTTATCTATCAAAACCCTAATTATTTTCTTTTATATATGATTATGAAAATTGGAATTTTAGGTTTTTGTTGATGCAATCATGACCCTAATCTCCTTGAATAGAGGTATTTGGTTAAGGTATTAATTAATATAAATTCTTAGTTTTCTACTATATTGAGTTATGGTATAGTTGATTGGACTTAAGGCTAATGACTGAATACTTATGAGTGGTTCCCTTTGTAAAAGCAAATAGCTCTCATATCTGATGAAATCGGGTGTAGAATGCCCATGCAGGTGATTCTCAGTTTTCCTTATGTTAAATGCAATTTTGGTGAACTTCGTCTGTGTCCGTACTTAGTGTCATATATTTTGTTTACAGCCAATCCCAAGCCAAGAAAGGAGGGTGTGATAGGTTAATGGCCAAACTAAAATTTAGTCACTCTATTATCTACTATAGATACTCATTGGGGCATCCCCTACTAGCAACACACTGCAGTGAAAAGTTGGCAAGGGTTAACTAGGGTCCCTACAAGTGACATAATATTTTGGCACTCAGGTGTTGTGAAAAATGGGAAAGAGTCTCTGCAATTTCATGGGCAGGGCGGGTAAAGAAATTAGTTCAAGAGAATTTGATTCATATAGGTATTTGGAATATAGGGTTTTTAACTGAGAAACTAATGAAAATAGTAGATACAATGATTAGGAGAAAAATAAACATAATATGTCTTCAAAAAAACTAAGTGGGTAGACGCAAAATCTAGAGAAATTAAACATGCAAGATATAATCATATAAGATAAAAATTGAAATGGAGTAGGAATAATCATAGATAAAATTCTTAAAGATTAAGTTGTTGAGGTTAATAGGATGGGGGATAGAATTATATAAAAATAAAAATTATCCTAGGAGCAGAAACAATTAACAAAATTGATGCATATGCTCCTTAAATAGGATTGGAAGAATCCATTAAGCAAAAAACTTTTGAAGGACATGGATGAATTGATTCAAGGGTTACCGAAAAGGGAAAAGATATTATTGGAGGAGACCTAAATGGTCATATTGGAAAAAATAGTGGTGGCATTCAAACTTCAAAGAGTTCATGGAGGCTATGGATATGGAGTAAGGAATGAACTAAGAGATGCTAAATTAGATTTTGCAACAACATATAATTTGATATTAAGGAACACTTAGATTCAAAAAGTGATGCAAACATTAGTCAAATAAATTTTATCCTAACTCGAAAAGTGGATAGTTGATGTTGTAAAGATTGTAAGGTGATACCAGAAGAAAGTGTAACCTCTCAACATAGGGTGGTGGTATTAGATATTTGTATTAAAAGATGGAAAGAAGAAATATTAAACAAAGAAACCCAAGCATTAGGTGGTGGAGTTTAAGAGAGAGAAATAAGATGTGTTCAAAGATAAAATGATCAAAGAGGGCAAATGGGATTTAGACAAAGATGTTTATAAGATGTAGAATGAAATGGCTACATGTTTTAAAATAGTGGCTAAAGACTCTTTTTAGAATTTAAAGGATGTGGACTACCAACTAAGGAGACTTGGTGGTTGAATACAGAGGTTCAAGAAGCAATTAAATGAGAGAGAGAGAGAGAGAGAGAGAGAGAGAGAGCACTAAATATGCCAACCTAAACGTAGAGACAATGGTGCTAATGAAAATTATAACGTGTTGAAGAGGAAGGCAAAACAGGTTGTCCAAGAGGCTAAATGTAAGGGTCATGATAACTTATATAATAAGTTGGGGATGAAGGAGGGAAATAAACATATTTATAAACTTGCTAAGAGATTAAGACAAGTTTATGATGTAATCTGCTTGGAGCAAGCCTTTGTCCTAGGCTATCCCGTGTAGTCCTCTGGGTTTTTTATTTATTTATTTATTTATTTATTTTGTGTTTGTGTGTTTTGTTTTGGCAATAAAAACTTGATGCAGATTATAAAAAAAAAAAAACCTTGCTGAGACAAGGGAATGAAAACAAGAGACTTAAATGGTACTGATCAGTGCTTAAAGATGAAGATCAAACAATGTTTATAAAAGAGAGCAAATCAAAGAGAGATGGAAATTTTATTTTGATAAACTTTTTAATGCAAACAATATGAAAGATTGGAGCGATTTAGGTAACCCAATGGAGGATAGAAACCGTACTTGTTTGAAGAATTAGGATGACCGAGATAAATGATGTATTAAGGAAGATGAAAATAGGAAAATTAAGCCATACAAGCAGATAAAATCTCTATTGAAGTCTGGAAGAGCACAAGTGATGTGGGAATATGCTAGTTGACAAACCTTTTGATAAGATCTTTGGTGTTAACAAAATGCTTAGTGAGTGGAGAAGTACTTTAATACCTATTTACAAGAACAAGGGGGATATTTAAAACTATATAATTATTGTGGAATTAAACTTATGAGTCACACTATGAAACTTTGGAGAAAGAGTGATTGAACATTAAGACATGTTACAATGATATTAGAGACTAAATTTGATTTATGCCAAGACAGCCAACTATGTAAGATATTTTCTTACTTAGACGTCTAATGGAAAAACATAGAGGGGCCTGTAAAGATTTTCATATGATTGGGTCCCTAGAGAGATTATGAGGTGGGTTTGAGAAATAAATGAATTTCGTTGAACTATATTAAATTGAATAAGGATATATACAACATAATTGTAACTAGTTTGAGAATAAGTGGAGGAATCACAAGTGATTTTCCTATCACTATATACTTGTTTTAAGGATTAGCATTTAGTCCATATCTCTTTGCACTAGTGATGGATGAGCTTTCGAAATCAATTAAAAAGGGATGTCCATAGGTGTATGCTTTTTGCAGATTATATAGTTTTAATGGATGAAACTAGAAGTGGAGTTAGTGTCAAGTTAGAAATTTGGCAAGACACTCTAGAATCTAAAAGCTTTCAATTAAGTAGGACTAAAACAGAGTATAAGAAATGTAAATTTAGTAAAAGTAGAAACAAAAATGAAGTGGTTGTAAGACTTGATAGTTAAGAGATACTAAAGAGCAATAAATTTTGATATCTTGTATCAATAATTCATAAAGATGGAGGATTGAAGAAGGTATGAATCATAGGATAAGAGTAAGTTGGATGAAGTGAAGAAGCGCATCACAAGTATTTGTGCGATCATAGAATTCCTATTAAGTTAAAGGGAAAATTTTATTAGATTGCTATACTTCCAGCTATTCTCTATAATAACGAATATTGAGTGGTTTAAAAGCAACATATTCATGAAACGAGTATAGCTAAAATGAGAATGTTAAGATGGATAAGTGGAAATATAAATAAAAATAGGATTCGAAATGAGGCAATTAGCTTGAAGATAGGGATAGCCTTTATTGATGAAAAGCTGAGAGAGAGTAACTTGACATAGTTTGGTTATGTTTAGAGAAGAACACCTAATGCACCAATCAAAATAGTAAGTTAATCCAAGCTTAGTGAATGGAAAAAAGAAGAGGAATACCAAAAATCACATTAGTAAAAGTAATAAAAAAAATTACATGAAAATTTAAGAAGTAACTAGAATATGACATAAGATAAAACAGAATAGAGGAAAAAAAAAATACGTGTGGCTAACTCTAACTAATTTGTTAAGGATTCATAGCTGACTTCAAAATTTTAGGACTAAGACTTGTTTAGATGCAATTTTGGTGACAAAAATTAAATTATTAAAATAATAGATAAATAATAAAGATGGCCATGTTTATTCTAGAACAAGTACAAAGAATATTTATTAAAAAAAAAACATCAATAAACCTTATTAATGATTTCCAGAATCAAGAAAAGTTACTTATTATGTGTTTGGTTAAAATCACCAAGTAGGGGTGTGATTAAAATTAATGTAGACGTTGTTGTGGGTTCGAATCACTCAATTACTACTGTTCTATTGTGACCGAAAATTAGAGAGGGAAGTTGGTTTTTGCTTGCTCCAAAAGAGTGAAAACCACCCTTCCTTTCCAAGCAAGCGGAGGTTGAAGCAATGCGATGGACAGTTTGCATGTCAATTGATAATGGTTTTGGCTCAATTGTTTTGGAAGGAGACTCTCACTCATTTGTTACCAGGCTATTTATGCCTTTCAGATTCCATTATTCCTTGGGGAATTAGGACTATCGTTCAAGATATTTCTCTTATGTTCAGCCAAAAAAAAAAAGATATTTCTCTTATGGTCTCTCATTTTCAGAATATATCTTTTAGTTGGGTCTCTAGAGTTGCAAATGCTATGGTGCGGCTATTTGTTTTGCGAAATGGACTTAGACGTGTAATTTTGTGGGGGTCTTTTGGGGTTGGTCTTTGTCCTCCTTGCTTGGAGGTTGGAGGCTGCTCCTCCTGAGGACGCTGGTCCTTGTTGTTTGTTGTATATTTTTTGTTTGTTGACGAGAAAAATCATTTTTAATATTATTTTCCTTTTCCATGTTAAAAGTTAAAACCCTAAGAAGATCATGTAATCCCTAATTACATTCTAAAAGCCCGCTAACCTATTGTACGGATGAATTTTTGAACCTTTAAGATTTTTCAATCATTTCCCTATTGTACTAGGACAAGGATGGAGTCTAGTGCATAAATATGGACATGTAACAATTGTTTGACACGTATTTATATTTCAATAGATCCAATGCATAAGAGCACTAAACCCAAGTTCACTTGCCACGTGTTCACATCTCAATAGGTCTAGTGCATAAAAGCACACCCAAGCCAATTCTTCTGTGCTAATGCTTCAGTTCAGGCTGAGTTTTAGAGCTCTTTAGCAGCTTAGCATGCATTTTGTACTGGTTAATGCATTAACATTCAGCTGTCAAAACATTTTTTTTAGCCAAATTATTGAAGAACAATGTAGTCAAGAATTATTATAAAAAAATAAATACCCAAAAAAAAAAAAAAAACCAGGTTTGACTCTTCAATTCTACTATTCAAATATGTTTGCAAAATGTTACAATATTCAACAAGTTTGATAGCCCCCTTTAACATTTTGTAAAACTTTTTTTTTTTAACCAAACTTTATGTCACATCTCTCTTTAAAAAAAAGAATTTATGACAAATATTTTAATTCAATGTATAAGAAAATAAAGTAATATATAGGATTTTTTTTTTCTTTTTGGTATGAGAGATATAAAGGGCATATTGGTTAAAAAGAAAGTGACTTTTTCCTTTAAAATTTTGGTTTAAACTAGTTGCGCATTTGCGATTGCTCTTATGTCTTCATTGAATAGGCCGCCCCCTCAGTTTTCTATTGAATCAGCCAAGTCGCATTGTTGACAACTAGGCATAACACAACTCCCCGTGACCTTGGGGAAATCTGTATTGATGAAAAGAAGTAAAGAACACATCAAGGTTCAAAAAGCCTTCTACATGGGGGTGTCAACCAATTATAAATGTAGCTTTTTTTTTCTTTAGGCCGCGGAGGTGTGTTTCCAAAAAAAGGACTAGATTTTGTCTTTTATAAACCATGACAATCTAAACACTCCATCAATATCTATTAAAACTCACAAATATAACAACTTAAACAAAGAGAAAAGCTTTGAACAAAAATTAAAAAGTGAAAACAATATTTAAGAGAGGATTCAAAGTAACAAGTACCAAAGACAGGTTCTCCGTTGGTGGTTTATTTATGTGATATAGACAGGAGTAATTCTTAAGTACTTCCAGAATACGGAGAATGGTATTCTCTCCTCTCACATTCATGGTAAGGTCCACTCATTAAATTTATGATAGGGTTCACCATAAATGTAATAAGAGGGAGCACTATTTTTCCGTACTCCAAGAGTACCTAAAAATTTTCCGACAAGACAAAGCATGTAGAATGTCATGGCTAATAAAGTCCAGTATTTAAAATAGCAAAATTAAAAACTCCTGGAGACACAAGGATGGATAATCTAATAGAATTGTGATATGCCATTTTATGCACTTACAGCTGTTACAACAATTCTACACAATTGATCTACATTATTGACTCCCAGATGTTTTCCAGAATCTCTTCCCCTAAACTTCTAAAATACTACACACGTGGTAAATGAAAAGAGGCTTACCAGTTACCTGGTTTCAATTGCATAAGTTTCAGAGCCTCTTAGGAATGAGCGGCGCCACCAAATCTGGAAGGCTTTGCTTAGATTAGGGCATTCAGTGCCATGCTTGGAGAAACACCGAAACCATTCCATAAATAGCATATACTGCTGCTTCAAAGGAAGAGTAAGGAGTGTCTGACCCATAGCTTCCTCCAATGCCTTCATGTCAAGCCCTTTTCTGCATCTCTGCAGCCAACCAAAGTCCAATAGCATTGGGCCAAACCATGCCAGGAGAAGCCCTGATCTTGATTCTGACCGGCAATGCAGTTTTCTGGTCCCCATTGCAATGAATAGAAGTGCCGAAACCCTGCTAAGCTCGTACCTGACCATTGGAGACACATTCTCATGCATCTTAATCAGTTCACCCTGATCTGCCCACATATCCACAAACTCCTCAGCCATTTGCCTATCAAGGAGGATTTCTAGCAACCAGTTGATGTTATCAACTTCTCTTGAGATTCGTTCAATCAAGGGACTACCCTTTTCCTTCTTGGCCAATTTCTCACCGGGAATAGTGTCAGAAGCCTCCTCAAACAAGCAGCCAATCGAACTCAGACAGGACTGGCAAACACTGTATAGATCTTCCTTATTGACGTCAGCATGGTCCTTCTCATAGACTGAACTTCTGCACAGGAGACCCTTTATTAGAGGCTTTAGCTCATTCCTAGCATTAGCATCAGTGCAGCTGGTGATAGACCAAACAATCTGTCTAGCTAAATGTTGTTGGGAATCTACTGAGTTACGAGAGTACAGTCTGGCCAAAATATCTCTAGTTGTTATATCATCGAACTTAAATCTTGAAAACAGGATCCGAAGTTTCTCCTCTTCTTCCTCAGTCCAAGGAACAGCCTCAAGGTACTTTAAACAGGACAAAACTCCCTTGGTGAACATTATACCTGCTGATACCTAGTAATAATAAGAGAAGATGTTGTTAAAGAGGCACACAACTATTATTACAGATTCCATAGTTCACAATTCACAGAAGCTTTCTTAGTTAACACCATGGTTTCAATTCAAAGAAGTCCAGTCCTCTTTCTCTCTCTCCAATTAATTTCATATATCTCTTAGAACAGATCCATTAAATTGATAAAATCTAATTCTCAATTGCAAAATTGTTACTACCTTTAAAAAAAAAAAATAGATATGCAATTAAGAAAAAGCAATTGGTACCTCCATGCTCTACAATGAGGTGAACACAGTAATCATGCAGGGCATCATTCTACTGACATGAGTAGAGAAAATGAATGACCAAGATGTGCATAGACAGCAATTTCCAGGGAAAGAAACCTCAAATCCCATTAGAGGGCCAACTTCCATATGTACACACTTTCTAATTTTTAATGTTAATATTTAGACCTAATACCTATGCAAATCCTACCTACCACTGATACACCCCCTGTGGGAAGATTTCCTTTGAACCTATCTAAACCCCCTTCCCAACCATCCAACCAAAAGAAGTAAAAAGAAAGGAGTATTGATCTCATTGTAACAAACATAATCAATAATGTGTGAGGATAAGGACGCTTCTATAGCTTCATGTCCATGTATTTCAAGAGAAGAGAGCAAACAATGAAACCTTGGTTTCTTTAGAGCATTCCAAGATTGGGAGTTAGAGCTGATGGGTTCTTTGTTCGAGTTTGTGCATTCTAATTATCCCTTAGGTGGAAGGTCATATTGGAGGTTAGAAAATTTGATTGAAGTTCTCGTTATAATGCTTTGCAAGGGTTTACAGATGTAACATCCCTGGGAAAGTACATAGGGCGTTGAAGCACCATGGAGCATTGCTTTCTTTGTATGGTCAGCAGCTTTAGTGGATTCTGATAGTGGAAAATCTGAAAAGTGGGGGGAAGATCATGATTGGTAAGGTATGTGCAAACCTAGCATACAATTGATGGACTGGACAGTTTAATAACTCACCATAGAAGACTTCTTCAGAGTTGAGGGCCTTGGTGTTTTCTCCTTTTGGGTTGGATTGTGGATTATTGAAATACTTGTTAGTTTGAGGGAGAAGTTTTGGAATCTTTTAACAGGAAAATATTGGAGTATAGTTCCATTGTGCATAATACAGAATATATGGAGAGAACTGACCAATCATACCCCTTAAGTCCCTGCTCTTAAGATTTTTGCATGATAATTTTAGGCAGTATATAGTCTCTTCTTTTTAAAATTTTATTGATCTTCTTAACTTTACATTGTAACTTTAATCCTCAACACCCCCCCCTCCTTTTTTTTTTTTTTTTTCCTTTTGATTCATAAGATTGAATGTAGGATCTCCTCCAACACCACTCTCTTTATCACCTAAGACAAGGAATAGGGGAGATTTTTTTTTCTTTCTTTCAAATTGCATATTTTATCCATCAAATGTCAAAAAAGTTATTTATGTTTTGCTCAAAAATAACAAGAACGTTCTTTTTTTTTTCCCCCCTTTTTTTTAGGAGGTATTGTCTTTGATTGAAACTATTGGTCATCTGCACTCTAAACTTAGGCAACCACTAAATTCAACAAACTTATAAGTCCTGTTTCCTCAAAATGCAAGGGGCCAAATTTCCCCATAAAGCCACATTCCTTTTAGGTTGCGTTCATTTTGCAAGAATTTGAAGTACAAATTTAAAATTCAGGAGACTTACCATATTATTTATGGGTATTAAGTTAGAAAGTCTAGGGATATTTCAATTCTTACAATTTATAGGATTCTAAAAGTCTTGTGCATAATTAGTGTTTTTACCCAAACACAATCTGATTCAAAACACAAATATCCAAATTCATTAAACTCATAGCCCCAGACTCTTCATACATACTATTTCATGCATGCGACAGTGCACATAGTTTCACTCACTCACATACACTTATCAGTTACCACATCAAACCAAGCAAAAACACTTCAATCACACACGCACGCACCCAAAAAAAAATTTTAATTTTAGAGATAAAACCCACTAAGATAAAACAACAATTGAACAAAACCCCAGTTAAAAAAACACAAAAAACAAAGACATAAAAAAACAAAAACCAAAAAGCACAAACAAACCTCCAGAATATCGATGGAGCGGTAGACACCGATCTTCGAGAGACGTTTAGGAATATCGTCCTCGAACATGAGCTCGATAGTCTCTCTAAACACACCAAGATTCTCCACTTCTGGAACCTCAATCCTACACATCTTCGAAGAAGAAGAAGAAGAACCATTCCTCTTAAACTCGCTGATTAAACCAGCGAACACTTCAGAACTCGTACTCAGAACTTGCGAGTTCAGCTCCAAAACCAAACACCCACCACCAGTTTTCCCTCTCAAGTTCAACCTCACGTCGAACACAGTAGCTTCCTTGTCGGAAATCTCAGGTGGGGCCCGAAAGCTTTCGGGTTTCGGTTCGGGTACAGAGGAATCAACGGCTGTGATGATTTCTTCTGGGTCTTCTTGTGCTTCTTGGATAATGGAATGGACGGTGGGATCGGAGTCGATGGGGGAGACCCGACCCGGGGACAAGATCCGACGTGGGTCGATCCGGGTTCGGCCCACGAGGCTCAACCCGGATTTAGTGCTCAGTGGGGAGTCGGGAACGGAGGAGTTCGTGGGTTTTGATGAGAGAGTTTTGGGGTGAGAATGAGAGCGAGAGAGTGAGAGTGAGAATGAGAGGTTTTCGGGGCTGGAAGGTGGGACTGTGAATGAGCAACACCATGATCTCCGGCGAGCTTGTGACTCACGCCGTGACGACGACCCGCGTTTCCGCCGGGTCGAACCGCTCATTTTGGGTGGTACTGATGATGATGCAGCAGGTATAGTGTAGAGTCTGAGAGTGAGTGTAACTGTGAAAAATGTGAAGGTATTGGTTTTGTTTCTTTATTTTCCTCTGAGAGAGAGAGAGAGAGAGAGAAAGTAATATTATGATGATGATTATGATGAGGTGGAGGGAGATGGGTCTTTTTTTTTTGTTTTTTTTTTTGTTAATCTTGGGAATCGTGAGTGTTTTGGAGTTTAGTTGGGTAAAATGTTTTTAGATAGTTTGGTTTCTTTCTCTATCGGTCAAGATATCAAGTAGGTGAGGAGCACAAACTCTTTTTCCCTTCATTTTCTCCTTTTTCTTTTTGGTTGCGTTTCTTACCGTTATTATCTCTCTTTTATAGTTGAATAAGAAATTTAGAGTCTAATTTTTGTTTACATTAAAAATTAATTAATATCTTAAACTAATGATAAATAGCTATCATAAAAAATAAACGTCATAGATTAAAATTCTTTAAAAAAAATAATGAAATAAAATATTATTTGTTAGTATTTTTGGTGGCATAGTCTATTTGGTATCCAACAATTTTTGGTAGTTAATCTGTATAATATTTATCAAAAAATATAATTTTTGGTTTTTTTTTTTTTTGAGATTGAATTTTTGGTAGTTTGTATGCTATAAACGTGATAAAATGCTTAAATCTAGCATATTTTCATAAAAAGTTAGTTTTGTTAATTTATTAAAAAAAAAAAAAGGCCGAAACAAAAAACAAAAAGCTAAAAGTTTTGTGCCAAATATTCATTTTAATATCATGTAACTTATTAAAATGATGATGTGATACAATATACACGGATGATCTTATAATCCTCCTTCAACACAATTTGAATAAAAACTTTGTAAAACAAAATGGTCAATAACAAAAAAAATTAGAACAAAGTTTAATTACAAAATTGGTTATAACCTTAGACTACAACCTTACTTAATATCTTTTATTGGATGTGAATTTTGACAAATTTACCATTGGATTACATCTTCTTCTTATATCCTCCATACTTACAAAATTTCTAGAAAAAATTAAAGATCAATTGTTATGTCATTAATAAATTATTTAAATTGCAAGTTTTTGTAGTTTGAAATTATGTATAAAATATAAACTTATATAGACCATATAGTAAATAATATCCGATTAATACAAAATTTGACATGTGTATTAAGAGTGTAAAGAACATACAATTCAAATGTTAGATTTTCAAAATATATAGTAATGTTTATTTTATTAAGTAAAGTTGTAGCCTTAGGTTATGTGGGTATGCTTTTTTGCAATGTCCGACCTGACTCTTAGGGTGGCAGGTGGCATGCTTTTAGTGACAATCCCACATCGAAAGAATCTCCCTCCCCCTTAGGCCTTATAAACATGAGCCGAAGAAGTACGGGTACCACAATGTCCGATGTGAGATTGTCGCCAAAAGCATGCTAACTGCCACCCCAAGGGTCAGGTTGGACGTTGCAAAAAAGCATACCCACAGGTTACATTCAATTAAGAAATTTGCAAATTACACCTGACTTTATAAAAATCTTTTTAAAGTGTGTAAGAGAAATATGGGCATATGCCTTTTTTTTCCCTCAAAAGAGCTGTCATCATATGGGTAAATCTAAACGGTATATATGTGAGAGATATTGGCATTTAGCAAAAAAATGAAGGAAAGTGGGTGTGATTTAAAATAATAATAATAAATTTTTGTTATTTAAAAGGAGTGAGCTGGAGCTCTCATGGAATACAGTACTATTGGGCACTTTCTTGGCTTCTTGGCGTGGGAAAGGCATCAATGCCAGGTTGTTTGGTTCCAAGTCTCAGCTTATAGGTTGTTCTTCAAATACAGTACTACTACATAACAGAAAACAAAGTAGCAAGTAAGAGATTTTTTAGTTTCCATGAACATCATTTTTTGCGGCTTATCAAAAAAAGAGAAAGAAAAAGAAAAAGAAAGAGAAAGAGAACATGATTTTGCGTGCTACTAACTATTTTCTTTAATGTCAAAAGTGAGATTTAGCTTTAAAATAACGGAATAGCCTAATCATTTGTTAAGTATTCTTCACAAAAGTAGTATGCAGACTGAGAGTTATATACCATGTTTTGAAAACGACTCAAATGATATTAAAGGTAAAAAAGTTTAGATGTTCCAAAATAAATTATTACTTAAATCTATAGCATCAATTTTAATAATGGCTTCAATTTTACATTTTTTTTTTATGAACAATGGCTTCAATTTTACATATTTCCACTTTACATTCCTACTTTATTTTATTATTATATCAAGAATCGCGCTGCATTTTATCATCCAATCTAGCATCAAATCAAAAATCAAAATTTGTTCAGGTGGTAAATTGTACTCTAATTTATATTATATACACATATTTGAGATATCTTTTCTAGTTACACCATTTTTTATTATTTATAAATGGGCCTTTTTATTTCTTTTCTTTTATTTTTAGAAACTTTACATACAAATATTTTAAATAATTCTGGGATTTTTAATTTTATAGATTACAGTCCCAAAATTTTGAAACCTTCATCCATGTTTGTTATAATAAATAATGGTATAGTAATTATGGGCACCTCGGATGTACTGATTTATAGCCTTGGGCTTTTACACAGTATCCTCGGAGTCCCACATCGAAAAAATCTTCCCCCACTTTCTATCTTATAAGCTTGTGAAGTGAAAGAGTATTCATAAAATAAAAAAAAATAAAAAATAAAAAAGATATTAAAAATAATAATGTATTATTATAATGTATAATGAATAATATTATTTTGAATTATGAATGTCGTTTCCTTAGGTTATGACAAGATTTTTCATCCACTTGTTAGCTTTTTGGAATGGGCACTTTTAGGCTTTCGTCCGGTTAGGGTGAAAACAACAAGAATAGAATACTTTTGGTGAAATTTTTTGTGAAAATTTGATATTTTTCATTGTTTGATTAACTAGGAAAAACAAGAAGGAAAATGGTGGGACCTAGGTGTCACTTTGGCCTAACAAATTGTTTTATCCTCAAATTAGGGAGAGAGAAAATAAGGGTGAAAATGGATAGTTACGATAAAATGATTCAATTGCCCTTCCCGCATCACTTTTTTATTTTACTTTTCCTTGCCCACCAACTATCATGTTTGTCTTATTTGGTTATTTCTACTGATTTTTAGTAAATTTATATAAATTATATTTTTCATCTTCTCATTCTTCTTCTCAACCAAATAAAAAAAATTATATTTATTTTTCATCTTTCTAACCAAACACACATCATGGAAAAGTAAAACATTTTATCTCATTCCACTTTTTCATTCTCACTAAGGATGATAAAATGACTCACTCTACATGACCCACCATGACTCACCCCCCAACCCCAAGTGGATGTTTTGCTAGTCCCACCTGTCTTAACTTGCCCCAAATCTCTCTCTCTCTCTCTCTCTCTCTCTCTCTATATATATATATATAATTTATTTATTTAACTTATTTATGCATAATAATGTAAAAAATTGTTATATATAACCTAATTATAATATTTTATTTTATATACATATTATAGATTATCTTTAAAACATTTTAAGCTCTCGCTATCACACTTTCCCTTTATATCTCATCTTTATCTTATCCATGTCGGAGCAATTTTGTTAGGATTAGTAAAACATCTTCTATCTACTTAAAACTCGTCTTGCCCCACTACTACCTCACATGAGTTTCTTCTGCCCTGACCCAACCCTGCTTTGCCATCCCTAATTTCCTCAAAACCAAATGAAACATTAAATATACGACAGGGTTGACAGTTGGAAGATTGTTCCTTTGTGCAGATGTTGACTAACTGAAAAGAACTCAAATTTGAAGACAATGAACTGTTAGTGTTGAAGTTGAGAATTTTTATTTTTTATGCACCGTACATGAGTGGGATTATGCTTGACATCGTTTTTAGATTCCATTAATCATCTGAATTTCAGAGGTTGAATTCTTCACCTTTTGCCTTTTCTTTTTGGCTTGTATAATTCTCACATACTAGACTTGCCGGCCTTTTTTGTGTTTTCTAATGAATTTTATTTACTTGTCATGAGATTATCGTGTGCACAAAAGTCCCATTTACCCTTGCAAATAACAACACACCACCGTCAAATTAAAGAAAAAGAAAGATTAGTATTATCTATTATTTATAATACTAGAAGTCATAATAAAAAAATGGACTTCTTATGTGCCTTAACTCGTAATCATTGCCATTTTTTGGTATATTTGAGAATTTGAGTACTTCCATAGCATTATCTCTTTCATGTGCATCCCCTGCAATTCTAGAACTACCAAATGTAACATGGCAGGCATTTTAGGTCATCCATTGCCAAGCATTTTCTTTTCCTATAATAGAGCTTATTTCAAACTAAAGCATGTTTTAGGTCATCCATTTCTGTATTATTTAGATTTCAGACTGCTAATGCTGTGCTAATTTTCCTAATTGTTTCCTTTATTATTTATCTTTCAAATTTGGTTTTTTCTCAGATTGCTAAGATTTGTCATATGTGCAACTGATCCTGTCCTGTCTCATATGTAAATGAGAGAAATTGATAACAAACTAACCATTTACATTGAAAAAGATAACCATTTGGTTCGAGTCTAGAAGCATTGCCTGGAGACTCTAAAAGCTCTTCACAGCTCTTGATGGTCTTTTGTGGGAAGAACCTGTACCTAAGTTTGGCCCATTTTCAAAAAGAAAATGACAAAGGGGCACCCTTCATAGGTAAGAAATGCTAAGACATAACTGATCTCTTCTCTACATTTACATAGAAAGAGATAAACATTGAGAAAATAAGGTGTTAAGTCAGCTGGTGAGCTCCTCCATCAAACCCTGTTATCAAAGGAATAAGATGGTAGGTTAGAAGAACTCACAAAAACCATTCTGCTATGAGAATTCAAGTTTAAAGTTACCGCAGACAACCCACCCTTGAAATAAATTGCTCAACATCAGTTCGTTTAAGAAAGTGCATTGAGTGTCGAGCAAAGTTGGTTGTCTTATCATCACTTAGTACCACACCAATATGGTCAAGGACTCTCACCTGGATGTAGGGATCTTTGGGTGGCACCACATCCTGTCAAAGAAAAGATATAGGTATTACTTTTGAGGTGCAGAATCAATCTATATAAATAATTCTTAAAAAAAAAAAAATCAGAATATGGATACTTCCAACTCTGTAGCATTGATAATCACATACTATAAATTTTAATTTGCCTATTTGTGTGTGTGTGTGTGTGTGTGTGTGAGAGAGAGAGAGAGAGAGAGGTTACCACAGTCAAATCAAGGTCAAGTCTCGACATATATGATTGCAAAGTTCCAGCATGTTTCTTAAAATAGTCTTCCTCTGTGTGACTGAGCTTCTCTTGAATTTCTTGAGGAAGCACAGGCCCTACTTTCCATATCAAACTTCGTATAGTTTCTGCTCTGTTGTACCTGCATGGTTACCAAGATGATGAACCTCCAACAAAAGAGGAAGCTAGAAAAGGTTGGCACATAAAAAATAAATGGCAAGAAAGAAATAGTTACACATATGCCATTAGACAGCGCTTATTGCGAACTGAAGAAAGGTGGTGGATGAGCGCTCCATAGTGATCTGCATTTCTAGTTGTTTGCACATCCAATCCTTCTTCCTGCCATTTTCTGTGGTAATATAAAGTCGTATGAGGCTTATGGGACAAACCAAACCAAAACTGATGTTAATATATCATTGCATATGAAAATGGTAATAGAGTAGTAGCCGTATGCAATAATAGTCAATGAATGAAAGGAATTCCCAAAAATAAATTCCAGCCGAATGAGTTACCAGAATTTTCAAATTGCCAACTAGCTAAGAAAACAATCCCCACCCACCCCCACCCCCAAAAACAATAATAATAAAAATAACGCAGCTGCTATGCAAAATTGTCCCATGGTTGTGACTTAGCCACACACACAAAAAAAGGAGCTAATTCTCTCTTATAGAAGGAGAAATTTTGGGGTTAAGCTCATTGGAGAGGATGTTTTTTATAAGAACTTGCTAGAATATGAATTTGAATTGTGGAAAAGTAAGAATGGTGAATGGGAATAGTAGTTGTTGTAGGCCACTTCAAGGGGACCTAGACCTCCATAGAGAAAGAGAGATTAAGAGAGAGAGATGCACTAAGAAATTGGTTTAGTGTTTACTGATATCTAATGTTGAATTACAGTTATGTATTTATAGGAAACTAGCTCTAATCTCATTGGCCCACATGGCTTAAGATAATTGGCTAGTTAATTCAACATGTGCTCTATGAATTAAGCATGAATTAAATGAGCTACATGTGCTCAAATCCTAACTAACCCATCCTAATCTCAACTAAGTAACTAACTAAAGGGGTTATAACAACTATAAGGAGATTACAAGGCATATGACATAATTTGGTTTTCCTATCAGTTTTGGATCCTAGAGTGCTACTCCCTTTTATGTATCATCTAATTTGACTATTTTAAAGAATTATCCAACTGTTATCTATTCATGCATCAAATATCCACAGATATGCTAATATGTATACTTGTACATGTCCATGCAACTATATGCACATTTGAGTGCGCCTTGGAAACACGTTTATATTTGCTAGTTGAGAAGTTAGAAGAAAACATTAGAGATCAGCAAGGGAGGGTGCTTCTTAAAATTATTAGACCTATGTTTAGCATTTTTCAATTAAGTTCAACTCTAAAATCTGGAGTTCTAGGAATTTTGGATCCACATCAACACTTAGTGGGAGCAAATAATGGAGAAAAATTAGCATCTGATTCATTATCCAAGAAATTAAAGCAGTAGCTGCACACTCTTTAGGAGGAATCTGTCACTATAACTAAGGCTTTTATCGCAATATTACCAGAACAGTAACCTCAAAGCCGGCACACCACATGCAGGAACAAGGATATCCAAGCAAAAGATGACATATAATATATATCATTTACTGGAACAGTATTGCAAAGGTAAAAATATAAGAATAAAGAAACCCAAAAATAAATAAATAAATAAAAAGTGAGCAAACCAGGAAAATAGCATCTCCTTATCAAGGACTGAAGCTCGAGGTGATGCTGACTACATTCTGCAATTACTTGATCAAGCAGGTCGCTCTACGAGATCATAGTAAAAGAGAGAGTCAGGTTAGAGGTAGCATGACAACGGAATTGAAGGGGGAGAGAGACAGTTGTCGATGCTAATGTTAAATCCTGAGGGAAAGTTGAAAATGAGATAGGGGATGCACCATGTATCAAGATAAAAGTTTCAAAATATTTTATCAAAAGACACTAGGGAAAAATGATCAAAATAGATAATCTGAGTTTTGCCACACTTGGACGTCAAAAGTGTTGCCACACGACATAGATCGCCATGTCCTGTAAAAGAAAACAAGTGGGCTTATGAAGCAATTATGGCCCCAAGGCTTAAAAAATTGGAGACAAGAAAGTGAGAAAGATCCAATTTCAAGGAAAACATTTATTTTCTTCTGTTCAAAGAACAATGTAAAATTAGAAGATCAAGTTCTAAGTCCCCAATGAATTTTCAAACATTATTAAGAAAGATAACATTCAACAACGAGTGCACTTATCATTAGGCAACAAGCATTAACAAGATCCTGTATGTTTTGCAAAATGCTATGTTCTAATTTAAGAGAAATTATAAAACACCAAAGATTATGGCCAAAAGAAATCTACAGATATGGAATTTATCTAAATAATATATATCCAATAAAAGGTTAAGTTATAGACCAGAAAGGAAAAACTCGCACAAAATGAAGTAATATTGTTTTGGAACCAATAGCACCAAGCACCTACCCATTAATAAAGCTATGCTAACAAACAAACCATGTACCATCAAATTTTGAATAATTTTCAAAAAGAAAAACAGGGGGCAGTGGGGTTCACTAGTATAGTACTACTTTGGATTTTGACGTGAGTGTCAATTAAGTCCTTGGCCTTTCAATTTGAATAATTAATCCCCTAAACTTTAGGTTTGTGTCAAATCAAACCTTCTATTAATCTTTTCTGCTAAAACCTGATGAATTTATCATGTGATATGCATATGGTGATAGTGGTATTTTTAAATTATTGACAAGAAGGTAGAAATTATGTGCACATCACTTGATTAAACCATGAATTTTCAACAACAATTAAAATTCACAGCCATAAATCACCAAATTTTGATGCACAGAAACATACCCACCAGATAAATTTATAAAAATTTCCCAAAAAAATACTCCATCCTCCCATTTCCAAAAGCTTTGTATTCATTAGGACACGAAACAACCAAAATCTTTTGCTATGCTAGCTAAGCATAAAAAAAAAACCAAGCTCCAGGACTTACATTGTAAGGAGTGAGCTGCCCCTTTTCACCACTTGCAACTTCTTTCACCAGCTGGCATGCCTTCCTCCCATACATCTTTCAATTCAAAGAAAAAACCAACCCTCCTAGTCTTCAAATCTGCGAGAACTATCCCTCATAAACCTACACTCATTGAAACATTTCGTCAAACAATTGTTATGCACATGAAGAAATAAAAAATTAAAAAATCCACAATGCCAAAAACCCAGAACATAAGTACAGGCATACAAAAGTACATACAAGCAGACATACAGAAACACATCCATTTTGTGCATATACGGTGAACTTGAAGCGAAAGGATCTGGAATTTGTTGGGACTGGTAAACCGTACAAAGCTAGGAGAGAGACTGAGAAATGGAAGTCTTCCTGTTTCAATGTTTGCTGGGAAAGAAAAATTAGAGAGAAAGTGAAGAAAATTATTGAGAGATATGTAAAGTCGCTACTCTAGTTCAACGGCTTTGGCGGTTTTTTTTTTTTTTTTTTTTTTTTTACACAATAATTTATTGGCGTAAATCCACTTTTAGTCCCTATATTTTTACTTTTTTTCATTTTAGTCCTTACATTTTATTTTTACCACTTTTAATCCTTAAACTAATTAACGTTGGACATTTAAGTCCTTGCAGCACTATTCCGTCACCAAACTAACAGGAAAACTAGACGTGGCTGACGTGGGCATTAAAATATTATTAAAAAAATTATTTTGCATTTTTTAAATGCCAAAATTTAAAAAAAAAATTTAATTACTCAATTTTATTTTCATTATTTGTGTTCTTCCCGTGTTCTTCCCTATTCCAGCAAAGAACAAACCCTAAACCCAAATCCTATCCAAACCCCAAACCCATATCCCCAAAAAGTACACAAATAAAAACAACGAAAGACTTACAAGAACAGCTATTAATTTGCCATCAGGACTCCACATAGCCTACAAATTCTCTCCCTCCCATTGCAGCGAATCCAAACTCCTCTTGTACTTCCCTAATCTCACTTTGTGCTAAAAACCCAAAACCCAAATCCCAAAACCAACCAAAAAACCATTAAAACAGTCAAAACCCAACAAAACACAGCATACCCACATCAAAAAACCCCACACCCAGAATAACGCCGACTTAATCTCCGTCGTTTTGACCAACGTCCATGTGCGATGAGGAGCTCATGGGATGCTATTACTGCACAAGGCGGCAACGATTCGAGGCTAGGTCCATGCTGGTCGAGCTTGAGACAAGGAGATCCGAGTCAGGTGGGGCGAGATCGAGATCGGGATCTGGTTTTCTTTGGGGTTGTTGGCCACAGATCAAGCTCTGTTGTGGATCTGGGTTTAGGATGGTATTGGACGGTTGGGGTATTAATGGATTTGGGTTTGTAGCCAAGGATTTTGGGGTTAGTTTGAATCTTTGAATTTGGGGCTTTTGTTTGATATATCTGGAATTAGTTTGAAACTGGGTTTGGTGGATCTGCGTCTGGGTTTTCTTTTAGGCGTGGATGATGATGGATGGGACACGTTGCGATGATGTTCATGCTCTTTGATTTGGTGATGTTCAAGTTTTTTTTTTTTTCCCCTGTAGGTTTGATGTTCATGTTCTTTGATGTTCATGTTCTTTTATTCTGGGTTTGCTCTTTGATTCTGGGTTTGATGTCGTTTCTGGGTTTGATCTTCATGTTCTTTAATTCAGTTGTGGTGATTTGGGGTTTTTTTTTCCAGTGGTTTTTTTTTTTTTTTTTCTTTTGTGTTTGTTTGCCAAGAAAATTTATGGGTTTGAAGGCTAAGGTTTGCTTTACTGGGGATATGGGTTTGGGGATTGGTTAGGATCTGGGTTTAGGGTTTGTTTTTTGATGGAATAGGGAAGAACACGGGAAGAACACAAATAATGAAAAGTAAATTGAGTAATTTTTTTTTTTTAAATTTTGGCATTTAAAAAATGTCAAATAAATTTTTTAATAATATTTTAATGTCCATGTCAGCCACGTCTAGTTTCCAGTTAGTTTGGTGACGGAATAGTGCTTCAAGGACTTAAATGTCCCGCGTTAATTGGTTTAGGGACTAAAAGTGGTAAAAATAAAATGTAGGGACTAAAAGTACATTTACGCCTAATTTATTTTTAAAACTTTTTTTTTTTTGAGAAGATAAAACAATTTAACTTGAGCAATATACTAAGGTTATTCTATATAAACAGAGGGTTTTACTAATATAGTAATATATATCAAATTACTATAACAAATTACAATATATATCAATAATGATTTTTTTTTGTTGAGAAATATCAATAATGAAAATTTTAGCTTTTCTTCCTACAAATTCAGACATACTTTTTGATCTATACTGGAGAAAAGTATTCGTTCCAACTTACAAATTCCAATCATACAAAATAACATTAATCTTTTGATCAATAAAACAAAAAACAACATTAATCATGGTTGGATATATCTCAACAATTTACTTTTGTGATTAAAAAAAAAAGAGCAACATACAAATCTAAATATAAGCAATAACACAAATAGATGCGATAGGCAAAAACAATAAAAAGATACTGTATATATAAGAAGAAATCTGCAAATAATTAAAAACTTGTAGTGGGCTTTTTGTGTTATGTTGGGCTGCCTCCTGCGATACTATTGTTGTACTGGGCTAAGCTGCCTCCTGCAGTACTAGGCCCAAGTGTTCTGAGTAAGAGAGTTGAGACAGGTCAAACTGCAACTCAACTTGATCCGGCATGTGCGCAAACTATGCCTCGTCTGCCAGGAGCATACTTACGGCAGGCAGAGCTATTCTAGATAAGTCATGGCAAGTAGGCATGATAATAAAACAAAAAGAAGAATACTTCGGCTTCTTAATTAAAGTGAACAGTTAATCATTGATTAAGAAAGATAATCACAATAAAAATAATTAAAGAAAGCAAGTGAATAATTGGTAAGTGGGTCAATCAAAAGAAGAAGGAAATCAAAGTAAATCTAGTCCGCAGGACCAAAACCAGAGAGGGAAGAACGCTTCTTCTCAACCCAATTAATCTCCCAGGGGAAATCCTGCCATGGAAATTAATCACTTTGAGGAAAACGGACCTAAATGGTTAATACCCGGAGAAACTCTTTTACTTTTGGTTGAGAGCAAGATTTTGAGAGGGAGAGAGGGAAACAACCTATTGGTGCATGCCTACCGATCTTACTCTCTATTTTTTCCTTTCTTTTTTTTTTTGTTTTTTTTTTGTTTTAGCTTTTCTCTTATCTTTCCTTTCTTTTCTTCACCCTTGTTTTTCTATTTCGTGATTTCTCCCAGATGGTTGTTACTGTGATTCTGGTATCGTTGTCCCCTTTTGTGCACGGCAAGGGCCTCTTTTTATAGCGCTTGCCGTGACCAAATTTTACTGTTTTAACCCTTAACCACCTTTATCTGGTTTGGGTGTACTTACCGACCGCCACTGGACCGTCTGTGTGCCACTCCCCATCACAAGACAAAGAGGATTATTTTGTTTGTTAGTCTACCGTGGCATCCTTTCCTGCCACGATGTGGGTGTTCTCTCTCCCTATCCCTCATGGCATGCACTTAGTGGTTCCAGTTCAGCCTTACTTCTTTTGGATGGTATGTCATCCCAGCAGGACGTACCCCCAAAAGAGCTTAAGCAGAACCCCAGAATAAGTTTTCCCCTCTCTTCACTGCCAAACCATGGCCTCTTACCTCTGTCTCATGATCTCACCATGTCCCATATTGGCTGGGTACAGGCTGATGATGTCTGGGCCTTAGACGTGCCTTCCTTCCATATATGTCCAAAATCTGCCTGCTGCTTATGCGTCCGCCGTGGTCTGGAGGCTTACCTGCACAGTCTGCCGTTCGTTCTTGACCTTTTATGTGAGCTACTTTTTGATTTCCCGCTCCATTTAGAGGCTGGGCTTTATTTGATATTGGGCTTTACATTTCTTTTAGCCTATTCCTTGATTGCCATCGTTTCCTGCCATATCACTCTGTTATTCCCGCTGTAATGACTCAATCCTGCTGGACCTCTTTAAGCCTGCCGTTTATTCTTCCCTCAGTAGCTTACTATGGCCATTGGTTTTCCATTGCATCACTTGTAGGCTCCTGTGTCCCGTTTGTTTTTCCTTAGGCATCCTTGGCCCATTTGCTTTCTTTGGGCTCCCTTGACCCTTTTACTAACTCTGCATTCCCATGAGTTTTTACTAACTTCATTAGGCTTTCCTGACCTAATTACCTTATTCTCATCCTTGGGCCTCATGAGCTTGCCATAAACCCTTTACTTTCTTTGCTTGCATTACTTCGGGCTTTCAGTGGCCCATTTTCACTTTTCTATATCATATACTACCTATAAGTCTGCTATTTCTCTCTTTCCAGGCTTCTTTAAGCCCATTTGCCTCCTCAATGCCCATTTTTTTATTTTATGAGCCTGTGATCTATTATTCCTACCGCTTTGGCCTAATAGTTTTGTTATCTGTTTGCCAACCCTTTGCTGCCCGTGTTGCTGGGCTTTCTTCTTTCTAGTTGGATTCCCAAAAATGACCATCAACATTTAGCCCCCTGAACATATGAAGCGTTCTTGCGGTTCATATGTGAATAAAAGACTTTCCTGTCCTTTCTACCTCTCTTCTTTCTGTTCCTTCGCAGGCTTTTTGAACAATGGATCCCATCACACACACACACACACACACACACACACACACATACACACACACACACACATATATATATATATATATATATATATATATATATATATATATATATATATATATATATATATTTCTTTTTCCTTTTTTCTTTTCCTGCCGTGAACAGTGTTGTCTCTTTGAATTTCCTAGTTTAGTAATTAATCTGAAACATAGCCGCCGTTTCATTAATTTCATTCCCTTCCTGATGGCTGACCCGTCGCCTCCCTTCATGCCGGTATTAATAACCCCGGTATTTAAGAGAGAGTCCCTTTGCAATCCAAACACAAACTCCTTCCTTTTTAAAATACTCTATCCGTTTCTTTTTCTACATCGTTTCCTTCTTCTTAAACACTCATACCCATTTACTCCGATCAAACCCTTATACTATGGCGCCGGTGAAAAGCCAAAGCTCCTCCCGCAATAAAGGGAAAGAGGCCATTTCTGACCCTCCCGCTGCACGTGATGTAGGCGAGGAGGCTAAGTATTCCGAGTCAGACCACTCCGATGAGGAAGAAGCACAGCGCACAGCAAAGGGTCATTTTTTGGCTTCTTATGGCGTGAGTTGTTTTCTGATCTCCTATTCTCTGTGCCTTGCTTCCTTTAGGGGCTGGGCTTTGCCGGATTATGGGCTTTCCTTCCTTCAGCCTACCCTTTTACTCTTTCTGTAGCCTTGCTATCATTTCCTACCATATCACTCTACTATTCCTGCTGTGATGTTATCTAACCCAATCCTGCTGGGCCTCTTTGGGCTTGCCGTTTATTATTTTTCCAATGACTAAGCATGGCCATTGGTCTTTCTATTACATTACTTACGGGCTCCTGTGTCCCATTTGTTTCCTCTTGGGCATCATTGGCCCATTTGCTTTTCTTGGGCTTACTTGGCCCTTTTTCCAACTCTGCATTCCCATGGGCTTTTACTAACTTCTATGGGCTTCCTCTGCCCAATTACCTTATTCCTCATCCTTGGGACTCATGGGCTTGCCATCAACCCCTTACTTTCTTTACTTGCATTACTTCGGACTTGTTGTGGCTCATTCTCACTTTTTTACATCATATACTGCCCATGGGTTTGCTACTTTTCTCTTTCCGAGCTCTTTTAGGCCCATTTGTTTATCTCATGAGCCTGTGATCCATTATTCCAGCCGCTTGGGCTTAATGGTTTTTCTATCCACTTACTAACCCTTTTCTGCCTGTGTTGCTGGGCTTCTTCTTTCTACTGGGCTTCCCAAATTGAGCATCAACAAGCAGCTAACACTAAGGAGCAAGGTCTTCTAAGGAAGACAAGTTGTCTACACTTCAAGAGGACATAGACGACCAATAAACACCTAGTGAATTTTAAGTGTTTTCTGCACTTGGGCTTAATGGTTTTTCTATCCATTTACTAACCCTTTGCTGCCCGTGTTGCTAGGCTTCTTCTTTCCACTGGGCTTCCCAAAATGAGCATCAACAAGCAGCTAACACCAAGGAGCAAGGTCGTCTAAGGAAGACAAGTTGTCTACATTTCAAGAGGACATAGACGACCAATAAACACTTAGTGAATTTTACGCGTTTTCTACAAACCAAGACCAGATACACCACAATCCACTATTCTGAAACGTGTGGTACGTTCTCCGAAATTCACTCCACTCTCCCGACCATTGAGTCCACACATCTCCCACGATGTTAGTGGCACCTAACAAGCTGACCCGCTTCAAACTCTCAATAAAAAAGGACCCAACCTCACCAGACTAAGGTATGTTTTACTATTCATTCATTTACTATATTTGAGTCTTAGAGAGAAACTGACTTAACCATCAGAGGGTCATTCGCTAGTTCACCCTGGTCACCTTCGAAAGTCTTTATTTCTCTTTCAGGTTATCGATCTGCCATTGAAACTTAGAGCATAAGGCCTAATGATTTTCAAACATCATCACCTTTCAATCTATGATACACTCATATAAGTGACGGATTTATAACATTGTGAGGGCCTAGTACTTAAGCACCTTGTCCACCTTGCTTTTAGTGCTAAAGTTTGAGTAGCGCAAAAGATATGTTAGCATTAGGGTGGCAGGGTCATACACGAGTAGGGTTTATCTCCAGTGGCGACTCTACATGCAAGCCAGGGTTGTCACAAGACCACCTTGACTTCCAAAAAAATGTATATATACACAGTATACTTGCTAAAAATATATTATATGCTAAACTAACCTATTGTGACTTCTCTAATAAAAATTTTGAAGACCCTAACTTGAGAATTACAAAAATTTAGGTTCAACAAAAATAAGAATAGTGCTATTACATTTACAACATTTTCACAATAATTTTACAACAAATCTAATGTAGTAAGCTGTTGCTGATTCTAATTTGAGCCAAATGCAAATATTATTTTTTTTATCCACCAATAACAACTTTTTGCATAAAATTTATTGTAAAAATGTTGTAGACGTCGTATTACTCCAAAATTAATTATGCATCCAAACATAATTCTTAATCCCTGTTTTTTTTTTTAAAGCTTAAATAACAACAATAAATATTAGCTCAAGTAACAACAAACATAAACTAAACAAAAACAAGACAAGACCAAACAACAACAAGTGAAAAAAATTATTCAACAAAAAGCCTATTTTAAAACAAAAAGATAAAATTTGTAACTCGTTCAACTTATTCAATAAAATAATTTTTAATTTTATTTTTCTTTAAAAAATGATACTAATAAAAATATTGTGGTAATTTAAATTTTTTAGTGATCATCCTAAAAAAATTCCTAAAGTCGCCACTGTTTATCTCATTAGATTAAAAGCAATTTGCTCTCATGAAGTAGTGTCGATACATTAGCATCGAGGTGGCAGGACCATGCATTAGTAGGATTGATCTCATTAGGTGGAAGTGATTTACTACTATGAAGCAGTTCCGGATACATTAGCATCAGGATGACGGGGCCATGCACAAGTAGGGTTTATTTTCTTAAGTGGAAAGTGATTTGCTCTCATGGTTCTATCTTTTTCTTTTCTTTTCTTTTTTTTTAACCAAAAAAAGAAAAAAGAAAAAGACATATTCACTCGTTAAGGATCATATGGAAGAAGCATCAAGAATTTCACGGTTGTTGACATGCTTTTCTCTCAAATTCCCATATATGTCCAAGTTAGAAATCTTGTGTGATCAAAAAAGAGAGAAAAAAGTTAGAAATGTTGAGAGTCACATGAATGATTCTCCAATGACCCAGAATAGATCCCCCCAATGACGTAATCAGTAAATGTAGGTACAGATCCGGGCGACAAAGTCCAAAAACCGACAATTACCGATCCTAAACGCACACGTGTATCTCTACACTACAACTCATGGGGATCCTATTGCAGTGGTGTCACACTCTGATTGGCCTAAGTGCCTTGCACAAATACGCAATTTGTGAACAAAAAAACACCGTTCGAAATTTTCTATTATGGGAAATGGGAAACCCACACCACATCACATGTTTTGACTTACGAGTTTCTCCATTTGAGATGAGGTAATCGTCACGCGCCACGTGTCCTATCAACATACCCAAATGCCACGCATGTAGATCTAGTTCCCTTTGGTCCTAGATTGCCCCGTTACGTTTTGTGGTGGCACTTAGCTCACAACCCCTCAACTATATATATAAAGTATAAACCTATTTTTCGTTTCACTTCCTCCTTTCACCTTTGCTTTGCACCTTAATAATTCTTTCTTTCCAAATATATTTTGGTTTCTCTCTCTCTCTCTCTCTCACTATATAAAATGGAAGGAGCATCCATGGTACGGATTGATAGGAAATCATCAATCGAAAGTGAGCCTAGGACTTTGGGTTTTGATCAAATCCAACATGCAAGGGTTAGTCAATTTATATATTTGCTTAATTAAGTTTTGCATTAATTTTGTGCTTGCAATTGTGTGTGTGAAATGTTTATGAGTTTGTTATATATTATTGGGATGTTAATTTGGTGCGTCAATTTGTTTATAGGAGGCAGCCGTGTATGTGTTAAATACAAAGACCATAGAAGAAGCAATGACTATCTTCATGAAGGTAATGAGTCGAAAAAACTTTTGATCAGTGCAAATTTTCAATTTTTTTTATTTGAGTTAATAATTCTTTGTTGGTTTTAATGATATTGATTTTGTTTGAGAGAGAGAGAAATAGCTTCTTGCATATAAATCACTTTGATGAGTTTGAGATGGAAAACTGTTAGGTAGTCTGATTCATGGTAGGTACGGAAAAAAAAAGGGCTTAATCAAATTTTATAAAATGTCATTATTCTGTATGTGTTTTTTCAGCTATAAAATTTGTTCTTTGGTTTTATAATCCATAAAATAAGAATTTGTGATTGAGTGTTTTCACTTAGATCCATTGTTTTGAAGAGATGAAATAAAGTGCAATGGAAGTTTGATGATGATGATGATGAAGCTGATATATTGATAACAACAACAATAATAATCCATTTGAGTAGATCGATGGACGTGAGAAGCTAAAACCATTTGCATGAATCAACACATAAATTACTTGTGTAAATTATCTTAGCAAAAAGGAATCCATAAATTAAGAATTTGTGATTTAAGTTGGTAGCACTTATATGCATTATTTTGAAGAGATCGATGAAATAAATGCAATGGAAGTTTGATGATGATGATGATGTTGATGAAGCTAATCGATTGATCATATAACAACAACAATAATAATCCATTTGTGTAGATGGATGTGAGAAGCTAAAATCATTTGTTAAATTACTTTTGTAAGTTATCGTAGCCGCACACACACACACACACAAACTTGTGTTAAGTTATGATTTACTGTATTTTTTATAATCTCCCCCTTGTTTTTTTTTTTTTTTTTTTTTGGTTATTATTACTACAATTATGTTATTATATTTTTGAGGAGTTGATTGCTTGTATGATTCATTGTGCAATAATTGCAAATATTCGGCAGGGATTAGAGCCAGTTGTCAGTACCGCAAGACATAATGAAAATACAATGATAGACACAGAAGATGAAGATCTCGAGTCTACAGAAGACCAACTAAGATTACCAGCTGGGCAGAGGGATATAGCATCAGCACCTTTCTAGTCATTTCGTGCACTATGCAAATTTCTATGTAAAAATATAATAGTACGTGTACAGGATGCAATTTTGCCCTTCAATCATCCTATTTTGAATTTGTTATTTTTTGAATCCTCAAAATATTTTCCTGAAGTTAAAAATTTCTTCAGTAGTATTGATCAGCATTCAAACTGTCAAGCTGCACGTCGCCATTATGAAAAGATGAATTTTTGGCTAATGGCTAATAACAATCTAATTTAGTATTGGGAGATAACTACCCAGTAAGATGGCAAATCATTGATAGTTGTAAGAGACTAAGATCTAAACGGGTTTGGTTTCTTATAGGGTCAAGTTACGGGTTTAGCCTTGCTCGGTCATCTAAGAGGGTAAACCAGGTGCTTGCAATAAACAAGGTACTTTGGGTTTGAAATGCTATCAAGTGAAAGTAAAATCATTCACATGCTAATGCAATAGGAGCTTAGCTGTGTAAACCAGAAATTATTAGAAACAGAACACTTCAGGTTATTTAAATCACAACTCAAACACGATGGAAGTAGGTCATCAATTTATTACATATAAGCAATGGGAAAGAAGAAAAGTTTTTCATTCTCTTTCATCATTATGTTCTTTCCTTTATCTTTTTCTTTTTCTCTCTTTTTTGTTTGAACAGTCCTTTTGAGGGGGGTCTGACACAGGTAACTGCTCAGCAGCATGACAGGGAAATTGCTCTGGGTCATTGGTTCGAATGTGTTGAGACTCACCAGTTTCAAGGGGGCAGCCCAATTGCTTCAAGAGTTCATCTAAGCCTTCAAAAAAAGCAGGGTCATCTGGAGGAAATGATGCTTCAGCAGTTCCATTGTGACTGGCATTCTGCAAAATCATAAGATTCAACATCAGAAGAGATTAAATCTTCAAGAAAAATTTGCTAGTAAAGCAATCAGAAAAATGTTATTTTATAAAATTTTATACGCCATTTAGTCCAAACTACTTTTCATTCAAAAATGATATTTTAAAATTTTGGTGGCTAAAATGTACATTCTCTCAATTTCTTTATTTATTTTAAATGTTTGAAATTTAAGTTCAAATTTATATGGCAAATAGCACATCAAATTACAAAACAAAATTCCAGCACCAACACGAAGCTAGGGCTTTCAAGTAAGATAAAAAGGGAACACTAAGACTGATGGCAGTTTTAATCCCACCTAGGATAGTAGGACTAAATTCAAACAGATTGGAAATAAAACAAAATATATAAGGGGGAAAACTATTATATAAGTTTAATAGACCAATAAGCACGAATGGATCATTACTACTATAAAAGGGTAGAGGTAAGGAACTCTTAAAACAGTTGCTCTTTTTTCTTGAAATGAAGATTCAAAACATTGACAACCATAATTTTTTTATTCATAAGCACCAATCCCTTATCTTTCACAAATACAAGTGAGGTGCAAGCAAAATATGGGAAACGGAAAAGATATAATGAAACTTGTAAGAGAAGAACGTCAGTAAAGGTTGATTATTTCAAAAGCTCACCTCAATTTCACAAGGTAAATCTGGCCCCGGATCAGACTGGTGTGGCACATATAAGACCTCAGGAGCACCAAAAGAATTGACCAGAAAGTGCTGAGATTCACCTGCTTCTGGATTCAGTGGCTTATCAAGATCCCTCATGTTAAGACCATTGTACTGAGAACCACAGTGGAAAGCACATCCAACCTCACTTGGTCCAGCTTTGTAGCCCAGATCTTCCAAGTGTTCGAAAATAGGATCAACAGGAAGTTCGGCATCAACAGTTTCATCTTGAATGGTATTCTGCAAATTCATAAACAAATCCACATCAGTAGAGAGATTAGAACTTCAAAGAACATATGCAAGCAAAAGAGTAGTATAACAATTAGGAAAAAAAAATGTCAAATGCAACAATATCATCCCCCTGAATCCCTGATACAAAAAGTAAAGAGTTCAATGAAAGATTAAATACTAAAAGATTCAAGAATTGTGGTTTACTTTTGATGTGTGAAACTGCTCTGAATCAATATAATCTTTGTGTCCAGCATTGAGGCCATTGAATGGAACATGCTGGGGTTCACCTGCTTCAGGATGGATATTCAGTGGCTTATCGAGATCCCATATGTTAAGACCATTGTACGGAGAACCAGTGCATACATCCTCACTTGGTCCAGCCAGATATCCCAAGTGTTTGTAATTAGGATCAACAGGGAGTGCAACTTCAGCAGTTCTATCATGAATGGGCTTCTACAAATATCATAAACAAATCCACATCAGTAGAGATTAGAACTTCAAAGAAAATTTGCAATCAAAATAGTATAAAAATCAGGAAAAAAAATGTTAAATGCTACAATATCATTCCCCTGATACAAACAGTAAAGATTTCAAGGAAAGACAAGATTAAATACTAAAATATTCAAGAATTGTGGTCTACTTTTGATGTGGGGCCTTTTTGACACTTTAGGGAGAAAGTTGCTGGTTCAGTTTTAATAATAGTTTTAATATATATATATATATATATTTTTAATTCGATTGTTACAATGGAGGAGGGGGGATTTGAACCTTGAGTTGTCTTGAAAATACCAGGAGGTGCCAACCAACTGGGCAAATTCTTTTTTTGTAACTTACGTTTTCCTCAATATTTTCTAACATTACTTTCCAATAAGGGCAAAGAAAGGAAAGAAATAGAATGAAATTTGGACAGCCAAAACTAGGAAATTATAAAAAAATTGTTTAACATTTTGGATCCAGGTATCTTGAGTTCACTAATGAAATTTGGTAATGATGGAAATTGACCTATACTTAAATGTAAATACAGCATTGAAAAGTATAGCAATGTCCAAAGCTTTGGCTAAGTTCATAATGAAATAATGTACATTAGAAAATATAACCTACTTAAAATTCCCATTGCAACTAGATCTGGAACACTAGTAAGAAAAAAGGGCAGAGAAGTTACACACCTTATTTTTCTTATCTTCATTTGAAACCAATGATGTTGAAAACAAAACATCATAACCCAAAACCTGAGGTAACTCCTCTGAATCAACATTATTGCTTTGAACTGATGGAAGCACCACACGCTGGGATGGCACAATTTCAGAAAAACATGATTCAGATGCTGTGCTGTTCAATTGCGAGGTGCCAGCAGCAGGTGAATTGCTATGGTTATTAGGCAGCACAGAAGCAGGGATAGACAAACCAGCAGAACGGTTAACTTCTTCATCATCAATCCAGTCTTCCTCCTTAAATGGTGCTCCGTATTGGGCATTATTTCTTGGGCCTTGGCCTTCCTTTTGGAAAATCTTACAAAGCACATGCTCACTCTGAAAGACAAACATCAAGAGAATGAATTTGAATTCAATCACCAGAACACCATCAATCACTTATATTCATGTAGGAGTAGAAATAGATGTAGCAGTTGACCAACAATTCAAATACATTTCACTCCTTATCCCATTATATTTTTCCCCCTTGGTAAACTCAACCTTTTAATGACACGCAATTTATTTCTCTGTCTTTTTCTTTAGAAGGGAAAGGGTAAGAAGAAATTATTACCATGTTTCTTGAACAAGAAAATTTTCCAAAATTATCATCACAAAGTTCCAAATTTTGAGAGAGTACACAACAACTTCCTAATGGTAATTTTGAAAAGCTGTTGAGTTAGGAAGTGGGAAAATGGACTAACCACAAAAACAAAATTATGCCATGTTTGACAGAACATAAAATTCAATCAACAATAATCTTTTTTAAGTAGAGATTATGGTTGTCAAGTTACAGTAATATGTTTCTCAAGCATTTGTAATGCATGAGCTAGATTAGATGAGGTAGGGGGAAGACTATTGAATGCGTAATCAAAGACAGAAAAAAACATTCTATTATCCATATTTGGACCATTTCACATGAATGAGGATAATATGTCATCCATTTAAAAGTATAACTGACAAGCTCATCAACCAACAGATAAAAATAAAAAAAATAAAAGAAATAAAAAAAAATAAAAAGGAAGAAGAAGAAGAAGACTTCAGGTGCTGCAAACAGCAAAGTATAGTTACCTATAAAATAGTGAATTTTGAGATTTCTTAAATAACTCAAACAAAAAAAAAAAAAAAATTTAACTCAACTGAAAAAAAATTCAAGTAGTTGATTCAACAGACAAGTAAACCCTCTTAACAAAAAATATGAACTCTAATCTCTAAAACATGCCAAACTGCACAGTACACAGGAAGCTTACACATGCCTGGCTACCTCAGATTAGCCAGATATTTTGTTCTTTTCATCTACTCCAATCAGATATGGGGAGCTTTCACAGTTTTTTCATTGAATCCAGGTTTTTTCAATTAGTTATAGAGGAAGGGGGAAGTTATTTCTCGCTACAAATTTTTGAGCGGGGCAAATATTTTATGAGGTCAGTTTTCATGGGAAAGAGTGCAGCACAATGGTTGATGAAGAACATTGAGCACATTGTCGTTGGGTGTTAGTTCCAAGCAGTTTTTTACATTCAGGGACAGTGATATTGCTTTTACTCTCCAACGGAGCACCAACTCTTTTGGTCAGTTCTTATTATTGACTAAACTCAAAGTTGGCAGGTCTAGGAGGTTGGTCATTATCCCTGAAGGCATAGCAAAAAAATGGTTGGAGGATTTTTGGGCTTGAATTAAGAAATATGATGTATCCTTCCCAATACGTGGTGGGTGGCTCAGGCCATTCGAAATTTGTTGCTCAGTTGCATAGTCATAATTCAGATTCAAAACTCTAGAACTTTTGCTGAAACTGTGCAAGGCTATCACGTAAAAGTAGAAGATAGAAAGCATCCGACACAGTTATGTATCACAGATAAGGAGAAGACACAGTTAGGAGAGGAGAAGATGGTGGTGCTGGATCCAGAACATACAAAGACGGTGTTGAGTAGTAGACGGGTGGCCACTCCTTGCCCGTTAGCTGCTGGCGGAGGAGCTGTTAAACCTCAGAGCATTAATGTGGATATTAATTTGGGAGAGAAAATACCGGTAGGAAATAAATTGAGATTTCCGTTAAGGTTTAATTCAAATTCAAAAGAATCTAATTATGGTATTGGGAGTGTTTTAAGGAATGCATGCTGGACAGGAAAAGGTTTGACTGTGGAGGTGGGTGAGAAAGGAAAGAGGAGGGTTTCATGGGGTTATAACAAAGGTGGACCTAATGGCCTGTTTGGAAGTTTAGAGAGGGAGGAGAGTAAAGGGGAGTAGAGGAGAGGAGAGTTGTGGGGAGGAGAGTAGAGGGGAATGGTTCCCCTCCACCTTGTTTGGATTTTTTAAAATTAGTAAAGGGGAAGAGAGTAATTAGCCCTTCCCCTTGTTTAGATGTTTTAAAAATTAAAGGAGAGGAAATGATTAAAATAGACAAATTTACCCCTATTTGAAATGGACTTACAACATTGGTCTATGATTAATTTGTTAGAAAGGGTAAATTAAGAAATTTACTTGGATAATAATTTATTTACTTTACTCTCCCTCCAAATCTCTCCAATTTTGAGGAATTAAAAATGAGGGGTTAGAGGGAGTTGAAAGCCCTCCAAACCCCTCCCCCCTCCTTCCTTAAAAAACTTCCAAACAAGGTAATTGAATTACTCTCCTTCCCTCTACTCTACTCCCCCTCCTTTTTTAAACATCCAAACATGCCATAAGTGTTTTAAGTGGGTTCCATGGGAAACAAGTAAAAATAAGCCCGCTGTGGGCCTAAGCTTTTGAATCCCACATTGGCCCAACCATGTTTGGGCTCTACTTAGTCAACCGCAACTTGCTTCTCGGGCCCAAGTTCTTATGAAATGTGCAAGCCATCTTCTAATGCCAATCTAACACCCCTGGCCCATTCGATGACAACAACGGAAGTTTTTTCAGACAAACCCGAGTCCTCGATGTTCACTGTCGCGGTGTCAGATCGACATTGAATTTAGTGCTTCTTTAATGTTATGCCCAATTTCATATTGAATTTAGTGCTTCTTTTATTATGTTTTTGCTTTTCTCTCTTTTTTTTGTACTTTTTGATATGCTTTGTGCTACTTTGCATTTAGCAGTTTTTTGAATATACATCTTTCTTACTTATCCAAACAAAGAAAAAAAAAAAAGACAATTTGAGTCTCTCAAAAACAATTTTACAGGGAATAACAGAAAGTCCAGTGAGTGCATTTAAACAATTGGCTGTTGAGGTGGGATATAAAGTATAAACAGCTTTGGATTGCAACAAGTGTTGCGCCTAACCATCAAGATTGACATTTAAATCCAGGGAACAAACTTTGGACTGTGAACAAATAAATTAGAGAAGTCTGGTGAATAGGCAAGTAACACATATGTCAATTCAGATGCACATGCAATATAATCTCTGAACCTGTGTGTGGACTAGGAAAGAAACAATATTCACAATCAGCTTATACAAAGACTACACCAACAGACACAACTATCATACTAAAGAATGATAAATAACCAAACATTACCTGAGCAACTCCTCTCGCAGCCCGATAGTTATCATCAAGTCTGTACTCATGCATAACCCAATCCGTCCGTTCCCCTCGTGCTTTTCCCTTGTAAAAAATCAAAGTTCTTTTTGAGCCTACCAATGCACTGTTGTGTAGAACAGGTCTATCATTTCCAGTGATTTTCCAGTGCCCACCATCAGTGGCACGATTCATTCTAACCCCACTTAAATATTTCTTCTCAATTGGACAAAAGAAGTACCATTCCAGATCCCCTTTCACAATAGACTCATCTGGTAGAAGAACAAACAAACTTTAGTAAGAATGCATAATGTGATAATCAATAAAACAAAATAGAGTAATTTAATGAAATAAAAATAAAAGTCAAAAGAGTGTAAATAAATATTTTTCCCATATACCTGCAAGTTTCCAAGGAGCAAACTTGTATACATCAACCTCTGCAATGAGTTCAACGGGGAATTTTCTCTTGGTAGTTTTCCCAAATAGATAGTACACAACAAGCTGAACATCTGTGGGATGAAACCCAACCCCAGGAATGGGAAACGACTCTCTCCCCGATAAGCAATCCAAAACATACTCCCTATGTTCCATAACTTTGAAAATCTAGTATACAATTTCCTCACAAGCAGTGAAGAATAATAACGTGTAATCTGCTCTTAATCAACAAAACCCAAACCCTTTTCCCCAATAACGCAATGGTTTCACAGGAACAAGAAATGAACTCTACCCTACAATGCGATGCAATGAGAATGACACTTGAGTATAAAAAATCAAGTGCCGAACAGGACCTTCAATGAACGCCAGAGCCTCCTCCGGTTTATGAAGCTAGAATCACACCGAATGATTGAAAAGTGTTTCTTGTTGAGAATAGAAATAGACATTTGGTGTGGAATAATTACCTGTTATCAACATTATTAATTGATTAGGCACACAATGACAAGAAAAGCGCCCACAAATTCAGAAATAAAAAATAAAAACCCAAAACAGATACCAAAGACTAAATGATAAGAAGATAAATCAACAACCAACCAATCAAATCTTGATTTAATTTGCTTATTTTTTCAAGTAGAGAAACCCCCTGATAGGATGTTATTAACATCAAAAGGACATAAAATTATAGAGTAAAGTACAAAGTAGCCTAGACAAAACCTGAAAACTCCTGAATAACAATCGAAAATTAAGCTATAATTAAATTAAGTAATACAACTTTGACTAAAACAATCAAATCAGGGAGGAGTAAAATAAAAATCAGATAATGATTCATAGATATAAAACCCAAATCACCCAGATTATAAACCAACCAATCAAATCTTCATTCAAGTAGAGAAACCCCTGATAGGATTAAAATCAAAAGCACATTAAATTTATCGAGTAGATTATAAAGTTAGCCTAAAAAGAACACAAAACCCCTCAGTAACAATCGGAAATTAAGCGAAAATTGAAATTAGTAAATATATTTTTGACTAAAAAAATAAAAACAGGAAGGAGGAAAACAAAATCAGATAATAAGTCATAGATACAAAACCCAAATTGCCCAACAAAAACAACGAAATTTCCCATTTTTTAATCAAATGAAAGCAAACCCAGGTTATAAATCAATCAGGAATACCCAAATTTTGATCGCATAAACACAATAAACCTAAAAACCCTAGAATATGAAACTAAGATCAAAAACCAAAAAACAAAAGGCAAATAATAGAAAGATTCAGAAAGAGAGAGAGAGAGAGAGAGAGAGAGAGAGTAGAAACAGTACCGGAACTTGAAGCGAGGGAGGGAGAGAGATAGAGCGCCAGAGAGAAGGGTTTTGATTTTACTTAACGAATTACGAAGAGCGAAATTGGGGATTGGAAATTTGTGTTGTTAAATAACGTAGTAGTGAGCTGTTGTACTTGTTTTGTAGTAGTAAACTATATTTATATATAGAGGCAGTGGAGCAAGTTGAGCACACAACGTGTATTGTTTCTCCTTCAACCTTATTGGTCAGCTTGCCTCATTAAGCAGATTGTTCTTCTTTAAATATATACATTATGACGTACTCCTCTTTTTTTTTTATGACGTAAATATCTTCTGTTCACACTTCACACTACTTCTATCTAGTTTTAGAAGAAAACCTTGCTTCCATTCATGTACCTATCCACTTTCAATCACATACTATTGTTATTGTAAGTATTTTATAGTAATAAAATTATTATATATTTTTATTTAGAGTCTTCTAGTTCTAGTCTTCTAGATGCTCAAATTGATTTTATCATCATCACAATAAGTTTAAATTCAATTCCTTTACTAGACCATAATATCAAGCAATGAAGTCCTAATTCATCAAAAAAAAAAAAAAAAAAAGGTACTATACAAATTGTTTGCAAACTGTCTCTTACCTCTAGAAAATTATTATAAAAATTAATGTTCTACTTCTTGAATTATACGCCACAATGCATAGACATATATATAGTGTCAAAATGATTCAAATTCTTCTCCTACTCCAGTATAGGCTCAAAACCATCTTACATATGCAACAAAAATTGGTGCCCTTTCATCACTGCCCTGCCCACATGTTTACACGTTTTCACTTTGACATCATCCTCTCTCTCTCTCTCTCCCCTAAGATTTACAACAATTTCAACACATGTATATATTCTCTATCAAACTTGCTTTTCCTTGATTGAACTCATTAATAAAGCAAATGCTTCTTTAATAAAGCAAATCCAACACCATGTTTGCACAAATCAAGAGCAAAGCAAAAATAAAAATAAATAATGGGGCTATTAAAGATAATTGCGAGCTAGCCGTGCTGCTCTTTCATCACTGCCAACAAGTTTACACATTTTCACTTTGGACACCAGTGGCGACTCTAGGAATTTTGTTTAGCGGGGTCATTAAGAAACTTGAACCAAACAAAATTTAATAAATGAATAAAAATTTGAATATATTGAGTTATCGACAAAAAAAAAAAAAAAAGTAAATATATGAAGTTTTTCAATTTTCTTCTGAGTTTTCATATTTTAAAATCATTACAATATAGTTTATTATCAATTGTCATTATTTATTGTTAATGTTGGTAAGTGTGGCCATTTTATTTTATTAAGTTTGTATAACATTTTTAATTTTTATGAAGTTGTCATTATCTATTTGTCATTACTTTTATAAAAAATGTTTCAAATTAAATAACAAAACTCAACCCATTGTCACTGTATTAAATTGGCCCACACAGCCATATTCATCCATACATAAATACACTAAGTATCTACATAACTAATAAAATGCTTTAACAATTACTAATTTTACTATTTTGGTTCTTGAATCACAAACTTAATAACAAAAATTTATTTAACATGATAATAATATACACACATGTAACAAACCCTTCGTATTTTCTAATTATTAAATTATATAAAGTTTTATTATATTTGTAGTACACAACACATATTCACATGCATTACAATTCACACAAACAACATAATAAAAAATAAAAAAATATCACACACAATCAATATTAAACACACACTCACACACATATAACATAAATTTATAATAAAAAGAGACATTTACGACTTACAAATATTCTCTTTTTACTCTTAGAGAGACCTGTGATCTATGTTGTTGTTTGATTTTGGGCTGGGCTGATATGTGGTTAGGGTGTGCAAGATTTAAGTCAAAGTGTACAAACATATCTTCAGGATAAATTATACTAATAAAAAAATTATATATAAATTTTATTAAAAAAAAAAAAATTCAAGTCACCCCTTGAGCATAAAGTAACACCGCCAATGTTTGACATATCTTTATTTGTCTCCCCTCTCCTAATCACATTTCAAAATCTAGAACAAAGCTGCCTACAATTTCAACACATATTCTCCCTCACCCTTGCTTTTCATTGATTGAACTCATTAATGAATAGTTAAATGTGGTCCATAGCTTTATTGTTACTCTTAAGAAATGAAATTTTTTTTTTTTTTTTTTTTTTTTGAGAAAGAGAAATGAAATAAGTTTAATGAAAGTTTAGTGATGAAGATGAGACCGGGGGGGGGGGGGGGGGGGGGGGGGGGGGGGTGGTTTGTGGTAAGGAATAAATTGATATATATATAAAGCAAGACTTAGATTCTATTAAGTTTTCCGACTTTCTTTACATAATAAATCTACTTTTTTCAATACAAATATGCTAATGAAAGAGAAAAGTTTGATTTGTGAAGACAGCTTGACAAAGAGTAATGCTAAAAAAAAAAAAAGAGTTATGTAGGCAAGAGATCCGATTGTGTACAAATTGTAAATGGTCAAACATGGATTAAGATTAGTACCAGACCGAGGGATCTAGCACCAAACACCTTTTTCTTCTTTTTCTAGCAACGTATAAAAAGCCGAATGCGTGTAGCTACAGTGTCTTTTGGTTTGTTCAATTGACACTGTAGCTATAGTTTATGCTTTTTTTTTTCAGTCAGTTTGTGCTTTTTTTTTTTCTTTTAAATATTTATATGAGCTGGCATATATATTGTTATACTGACATAACAAATTTTATAATATTTTCACAATTACTGAAGTGTCAATTTCTTATATGTCGAAATAAAAGTAATAAAATATAAGACTGTGACCAACCACGACTGAAAATAAATGTTTTGTAAAAACGTTGTAACACTTGTTGTTATCACAATATTTTTCACAATTGTTGAGATCTTGGTTTCTTATAAATCAAATAAAAAAAATGCTAAGTCCACAATATTTTCACATTAATTTCACAAAAAATCATAGGTAAGCTACTGTTGATGGATAAAAAAGTGATATCAGTCATAGGTCCATTTTAAAATCAGCAACAACTTGTCATCTAGAATTTGTTACAAAAATATTATAGAGATAGCATTTCTATAAAATAAATAATAATATATCAGACCGAAACTTACCACGGCTGAAAATAAAGACATTGTGAAAATATTGTTACATTTTATTATGTTCCTAGACTTCTTTTTCGGTTTAGTCAAATTTGGTGAGCAAAAATTTATTGTTTCACACACAATTTTCTTCTGTTGGTATTTTGTTTGTTGTTTCTTTTAATGCATAGTTTAAAGTGGTTGTCCCAATTAAAAATCAATAACAATTTACCATCTAGAATTTGTTGTGAAAATGTTATGGATGTAGCATTACTCTAAAATAAAATTATAAAAGATCATACCAGAGCCCACCATAGCTGAAATAAAAATATTAAGAAAATATCGAGGCATTTATTGTGTTCCTGGCTTTTTTTTTTTGGCCAATTTGTTGAACCAAAATTCATAATTTTATAGACAGTTTTCTTGGGCTTACTTTTTTTTTTTTTTTTTTTTTTTTTTAACACGTTGGTTAAAGTAAAAAACACATAGTTTTACTAACAAAAAATAATTATGGAAAAAAGTACTTTCTCCCTTTATGTTTGAGGTAGTTTCATCCCCCAACTTTAAAGTTGAAAGTTTTCCTCTTTTATATTTTGTAGGCAAGTATATAGTCATTGTTGTTACTCTCTTAGTTAAACCTTAACAAAATCTTATGATTCCTAGAATATTTCATTGTGGAATATCTAAAATGCCTCACGAAATTTTAATGTCCGAAAAATTTTCTTCATGTATTTTGAGTTTTATGTCTTAGTCATACTTAGAAAGTAAAAATGGTAAAGTGTGGTATTTTATTTGTTACCTAGAGAACACTAATTTATTAGTGGTTTAAATCTTCTATATTTATAATTTTATCTAATAGAAACTTGAATGACATACGTCTTTTGTTATTTTGTTCTTTTTTTTTATTTGTTTTCTTCCTCAAAAATGTGTTCATTAAAAATTAAGTAAGCTGCTCAGAAAATAAAATGATAAAGAATGAAGTATGAATAACAAAATACTCATTGCAAATGGTTGTAGGTATTTAATTTGATGAAGAGTTTCAATTATAGTATATGTCATTATTTATTACGAAAATTTAAATATTGTGACAATGTTTTATCAAACCTTAGTTGTTTCTTGTTGAAAAATGACAACATTTGTTATCATTCTTATTAGAATTTTTTTGTGAGTAGATATATACTGTCTTTAGTAAATAAGTTCTACGAAATGAAAAAAGTATTTTATATCAAATAATACCACATCATCCTCATCCGTATTAAAATCCAATAAATGAGAGTCGTGTGCAAAAACAAAAATAACTACCCACTAACACAAGTTTTTCAATTGTTAGTAGGTTAGTTATTTTTTGCTAACATGTTTCACATTTATTGGATTTTGATACTGCTGGCATGGTATTATTTGATACCAAATACCTTCTTCTAAAAAATTATCATACTAAATAGATAGTCATATGTTAAATAACTATTCTAAATTTAAATACAAGGTTTAATACTGCTTCCAAAAAAAAAAACTATCTTAAATTTTCTCACTCAAGGGAAAGCACATGCCTTGCATGTGCAACCCTTAGTACTTTCTAGTCATTTTTTGAGAGGTAATTTTTAAGCTAGCATAGTGAGGAGAAATAATATAATAAGTTAATGTGCATCTGGAAGAATTTTGCAAACTAGCATCTCGAGTTTTATAGACTCGATTTCAGTCTAAAACTCAAGGTTTAAAAACTTGATGCCCACTTGCTGAGTTGGAAGTATGATGCCACATAGATCTCGAGTCTTATAAACTCGAGTTCTAAAAAGCAAAACCGAGTCTTTGAGACTTAATTTTTGTCAGGGAAGAACAGATCTGAAGACTTGAAGAAGAACAAATCTAAAGAAGAACAGAGGAAGAGGGAAAACGATCTGAAATAGTCTAGAGCTCCGAAGAACAGAGGAAGACGATCTGGTTGAAGAAGAACATATGCTGGGTGGACAATCTACAACACCGAAAAAGAATGAAGAGACGCTGGGTGGGCACTGGCTTGAGAAGAACGCTGGGTGGACGAAGAAGAACGAACAGACGCGAAGAAGAAGAATCGAAATAAAATTGTGGAACTTGAGTCTTAAAAACTCGAGTTCCATGTGGAATTTTTTTCATGTCAAATGCCACCACTTACAAATCGAGACTTAAAAACTCGAGTTTTATCTTGGAGCTCAAGTTTTAGACATGATAAAACTCAAGTTTTAGACACTCAAGATGCTAGTTTTCCATATTGTTTTGAAACGTGACAACTAACGAAATTGTTTTATATTTAAGGTTAATTGAAAAAAAAAATTCCATTTTTTGAACAATGCAATTTTCAATGTAAAAAATACGTTAGCATGCCTATAGGACGAAATTTGGCCCCTCCATAATTCTTCTGTTTGATTTGCTCTTCCCTGAATCCCCTACCTTGTTTCTCAAAGTTGAAAATTTCTTCACAGGTAAAAATTAAAATTAAGACTGCTAGGAGGGGATCTAATTTTTGCAAATACCTAATGATAATCTAATTAATCCAATTTACTAGCGAAATTACCACATACTCTACACAAGATGCCAATCGTGATTACATTTTTTATTTATTTATTGATAAGTTACACTTGCCCTGGATGAACACAAATAAGGGACGAGGTTGTGTCCAGTGAAACTGGTCACTGGACACAAGCCATGTCCCAAAAATAAAGGGTCAAAAGTTGCCTGAAATAATATAACAAGATTTTTTCGGTTTGAAAATGCCATCAGGTAATAGTAAAACCATTCACAAGTTAATGCAATAGGAGCTTAGCTTTGTAAACTGGAAATCATTAAAAGGAGAATACAACTCTATAAAACAATAATGAACTGGACCACATTTTTTGATATCATGAAAGTAATCATCATCAATTTTCAGAAAGAAATACTGCTAAAGATTTCAGAAACAATCGAAAAGAAACATTGATAACACAAGCGACACATATCAGTCACTTACATTAATTCATTCAATTTTTATTTTATTTCATCATTATCTTCTTGTCTTTTTCTTTTTCTCTCTTTTTGGTTTGGAAAGACCATTTGATAGAGATCTGAGACTTGTTGAGGTTCACCAGCTTCAGTCTGAAGATCCTCTATGCTAAAAATATCGTCCAGATAAACGGTGGGAAAATTACATCCTTGTCCATATGTATAGCCCAGATCTCCCAAGCCTTCATAAATTTCAGGTTCATCAGATGGCAATTCAGCAAGTCCATTATGACTAACATTCTGCAAAATCATAAGATTCTACATCAGAAAAGATTAAAACTTCAAAAAACACTTGCTAGCAAAGCTATCAGAAAAATATGTTAAATGTAGCCATGCAGGTGATGGTAAAATATATACTCACTAACTATGGTTACGCCGTTTAGTTCAAACTACTTTTCTATCACAGAATGATCATATACTTTCAGCGGGTTCTCTCAAATTAAAGAACGCTTTGAAATCTAGATTCAAATTTTATAGTGGCATATAGCACATGAAAATACCAAACAAAACTCCAGCACCTACACGAAACACGGGCTATGAAATTAGATAAAAAGGGAAACCGAAGACTGTTAGCCGTTTTAATCCCACCGAGGATAGTTGGACTAAATTTAAACAGACTGGAAACAAAACAAGATAATATGGAGTGGGGAAACTATTATATTAGCTTTAATGAATACACATGAGGAGATCATTACTACCAAGAAAGGATGGAGTCTCTTTTTTTCAATTCAAGGAATTTTTGCAACATAACTTTTTTATTAAAATGCCAATTCAAAACCTGGATAACCAAGATTTGTTTCTTCATAAGCACAAAACGGAAAAGATATGAAACTTCCTGGTCAGTAATGGTTTGATTATTTCAAAAGCTCACCTTAAACCCAGGCAGCGGATCACACGCATCTGACACAGATATTTGCTGAGCAGCATCACAAGAACTCAACAGAGACTGCTCTGAATGAATGTTAGCATTGAATCTGGGATACTGGTCATTGGTTGAAACATGCTGAGATTCACCAGCTTCAGGAGGCAGTGGCTTTCTGAGATCCCCCATGTAAAGACAATCGTCTGGAGAACCAATGGAGAAATCGTATCCACCTTCACTTAGTCCAGCTGTGTTGACCAGATCTCCCAAGTCTTTGTAAATAGTAGATTCATCAACAGGCAGTGCTGCTTCATCAGTTCCATCATGAATGGGATTCTGCACAATTGTAAACAAATCAACATCAGTAAATATTAGAACTTCAAAGAACATTTGCAAGCAAAAGAGTAGTATATCAATCAGGAAAAAAATGTTAAATGCTAAGAGATAGTCCCCCTGATGCAAACAGTAAAGAGTTCGAGGAAAAACAAGATTAAATGCCAAAATATTCAAGAATTGTGGTCTAGTTTCAATGTGGGTCATTCTTGACACCTTTCATAGGCTACTTTAATTATTACTGAGTCTTGGTGTTAAGTCTCTTTGGGTAGAAAGTTACTGGGTCAGTTTTAATAAGAGTGTGGTAATTCCAGTCTTCCATTATATATGTAACTACTGTTGTACTCAATATTTTCTAACATTACTTTGTAAAAAGGGAAAAGAAAGGAATGAAATAGAATGAAATTTGGATTGCCAAAATTAGGAAATTATAAAAAAATGTATTACGTTTTGGATCCAGCTATCTTGATTTCACTAGTGAATTTTGGAAATGATGGAATATGACAGATACTTAATGTAACTACCACATCAAAAAACATATCAATGTCAAAAGCTTGGAGCAAGTTCATGATGAACAATGACCATTAGAAAATATTTCATACCAGAACACATTTGTAAGAAAAATGGGCAAAAGTGGTTAAACACCTTATTTTTCTTATCTTCATTTAAAACCTCCAATGTTGAAAAAGAAACATCACCATCGTATACTTGATTAAACTCCTTTGAAACAGCATTAATACTGTGAACTGCTGGAAGCACCTCACGCTCAGATAGCACAGTTTCAGATAAATATGATTCAGAAGCTGTGCCATCACATTGGGAGGTGCCAGCAGCAAGTGAACTGCTATAGTTATTAGGCAGTACAGAGGCTGGAGTAGGAAAATCAGAAGACGCAACTTCTACGAAGCTGACTTCTTCATCATCATTCCAGTCTTCTTCCTTAAACGGTGCTCCGTATTGTGCATTATTTTTTGGGCCTAGGCCCTCCTTATGGAAAATCATACAAAGCACATGTCCATTCTGCAAGACATAAACATCAAGAGAATCAATTTGAATTCAATAACCAGAACACAATCAATCAGTTTTATAC
The DNA here is from genome assembly GCA_023736055.1 of Quercus glauca. NCBI lineage: Eukaryota > Viridiplantae > Streptophyta > Magnoliopsida > Fagales > Fagaceae > Quercus > Quercus glauca. The sequence continues at coordinate 28,635,201 of CM043320.1, forward strand.
ATGGAGTGCAAACAGAAATAGAACTTGCCCAAAAGTGCTAGGTCATCACAATACAACCAATACATTTTACTCTATCCCATTATATTTGTCCATCTTAGTAAACTCAAGCTTTTAAACAAACACAATTTATTTCTTTGTCATCTTTCTTTAGAAGGAAAGGGTAAGAAAGAAATCATTGCTATGTTTCTTGAACCAAAAAAAAAAAAAAAAATCAAAACTACCATTATTTTGAGTGCACAACTTTCTAGTGGTAATTTTGTAAAGTCATTGCTGGAAGAGGGAAAATGGAATCTTTGCAAAATGGAAAAATGGACAAATATGGAATGGACTAACTGCAAAACAAAATTATGACATGTTCAACAGAACATAAAATTCAATCAACAAGAATATTTTTTAAGTAGAGATTATGGTTGTCATGTTGCAGTATTATGTTTCTCAAGAATTTGCAATGTAAATGCCAGTGAGGTAGGGGAAAGACAATTGTATGTGTAATCAAAGGGGGGATATATTTGGAACATTCAAACAAGTGAGGATAATATTCTATCCAATTAAAAGTATAACTGACACGCTCGTCAACTGAAGAAAAAAACTTCAGGTGCTGCAAGCACCAAAGTATAGGTCCCTTTAATTAATTTTTAAAATTTTCTCCATAATTCAAACACAAAAGAAAATGTAACTCATAAAAATTCAAGCACATGATTCAACAGACAAGTAAACCCTCTTAACATTCTCTAATCTCTAAAACATACCTAACTACAAAGTACAACAGAAGCTTACAAACAGACAATGTAAATATGTAACATTCTCAAAGACAATTTGAGTCCCTTGAGAACACTTTTGACAGGGAATAGCAAAAGTCCAGTAAGTGTTAACTAAACAATTGGCTGTTGGTGGGATGTAAACAACTTTGGATTGCGAAACTAAGTGCTTCTAAAGTGTAACCAGGCCTGGACGTGTCAATCCAGGTAAAAAACTTTAAATTGTGAGCATAGATGGTTATAAAAATGAGGGAAGTCTGGATCAAAAGGCAAGTAATGCATTAGTCAATCAAGAGGCACATGTATTATAATTTCAGAACCTCTAGTGGAGGAGAATGGATATAAGAGTATCATACAACAGAATGACAAATAACCAAGCATTACCTGAGCAACTCCTCTCTCAGCCAGGTACTTATTATCAAGTCTGTACTCATGTATAACCCAATCCGTTCGTTTCCCTGGTGCTTTCCCCATGTGAAAAATCAAAGTTTTTATTGAACCAACCAATTTGTTATCGTAATGAACAAGTCGTTCATTTCCAGTGATTTTCCAGTGCCCAACATCAGTTGCACGATTCATTCTAGCCCCAGCTGAATATTTCTTCTCAATTGGGCAAAGGAAGTACCATTTTAGGTCCCCTTTCACAATAGATTTATCTGGCAAAGGAACAAACACACTATAGTAAGAAACAAATATAGAGAGCACAATATACTAATCAATAAAACAAAACAGTGTAACTAACCGAAAAATAAAAAATAAAACAAAGAAGTGTTTTATATGAGAACTTTCACAGGTACCTGGAAGGTCCCAAGGGGAAACCTTGTATACATCAACTTCTGCAATGACTTCAACGGTGCACTTTCTCCCCATAACTTTCCTCAATAGAAAGAACATAACTAGCTCAACATCTGTGGGATTAAACCGAACCCCCGGAAAGGGAAACAACTCCTTCCCCATCAAGTGATCCAAGCCAGAGTTCCTCGATTCCATAACTTTGATTCCCCGTATACAATTTCTTTACAAGCAGTGAAGAATAATAATGTGTAACCCACTGTACGTTAATCAACAAATAACAAAACGTCTGCAATAACTCTACGGTGCAATACAATGCAGTGAGAATGACAAAAGAGAACAGTCAAGTCCAATGCCAAAACAAAAACTTCCACGAACACCAGAGCCTTCCTCGGTTCATGAAATTAAAATCACACCAAATGATTGATGACTGCTTCTTGTTGAGAATAAGCGACATCTGGTGCGCAAGATATTCCTGTAATCAACATTATTAGGCACACAAAATGATATGAAACACTCACAGCAATAACACAGACTAAATGATAAGAACAGAAATCAACCGATCAAATCTTCATCTCTTTAGGCACAATAATATTATAGAGAAGCCTAAACAAAACCTAAAACCCAGATTAAGCGAAAATTGAAACAACTAATAGATGTTTGACGAAATCAAAACAGACCCAGATAATTTTTTGATAAAAAAAAAAACAGACCCAGATAACTTTTTTGATAAATAAAACAGATAAACCAGATAATTACTCATAGAAACAGCCCAAATCGCCCGCAATAAGTACCAAAAAGAATAACAAGCAACAAATTTCCATTGTTTATTAAAATAGAAAAACCCCAGATTATAAAACAATTAAAAAAAAAAAACCCTAATTTTGATCGCATAAACGCGATAAGCGTAAACACAAGAAGGGAGAAAAACCCTAGAATATGAAACAAGATTATAATCAAAAGAGTTAAAAAGTGAAATTAAAAACCCAAAAACAAAATCAAATAATAGAAAACATTCAGAGAGAGACCATACCTGAAGCTCAGAGAGAGAGGGGGAACGAGGCCGAGAGAGGAAGCATGCGAGAGAGAGCGCAAGTGCTGTAACACAGTTTTTTTTTTTTGGATAACCGCGTAACACGGTTGTTTAAATAGTCGTAGTAAACAGAGTAGAAGAGTCGAGGATTGAATAAGCGTGATTAGTTTTTCCTTAAACCTTATTGGTCAGGAAGCATCACCGGCAATCCAAGGTTTCTGATTGGTCTGCTTACCACATTAATGGTCAGGTTGATGACTAGATTCTGTCTGCGCTTATGACGTACTAGTACATTTCTTTTTTCTTTTTTTTTTTAATGATGGAAACGTACTAACACATTTCAGATATGCAGGGGGTGTTTGGTGAGTGTTTCCAAACAACAATTTTCAGTTTTTAAACAACACTTCACATATTTTTACACATTTTTTTATTCACATGTATTTTCACAAAAATTTTCAATTTTTAAACACATTTACCAAACGGGCCCATAAATTGTTCTTACTTCACTTTGCATCAATATTTCACGTCAATATTGTTATACGCTGGGTTTTAATTATCTCAACTAATAAAATTTTTGTTGGAAAAATAGAATGGAGTGAATATGAAATTGATGATTTCTATGTTCACTTGAAGACGTTATTATAAGTGGTAAAAATCCTTGAGTCCCACATTGGAAATAATAGAAAATATGAGCTTTGGGTTGGATATTGGGTTGAGCTTTAGGCATGTATGGACTAGGCCCACTTATCGAATTAATAATAATATTTTATTATTGAGTCAGTTAGTCTGTGCACAGCAGTTATCACTGAAACAGAATATCTATTCAGTAACGTATAAGTTTTCATAGTCCCTCATTCATGAAAGAGAATTTTTCAAAAGAGAAAAACTCACACAGTGAGAATTTTAGTGTATTCATTTTGTGTCAAAGAGAGAGAAAGAGGCATTGAATAGTTCGCAGAGCACGACCTTGAGTGCTTCGTTTTCGTGCTGAAGATCATTTTATCCTGGGAGGCAGACGTCCACGAGTCTCAAAGTACCACAGTGATTGTGTGAGGGGCGAAATCTGCTTTAAGGAAATTGTGTAAAACACAAGACTTAATCTCAATTGTTCATCCTTTCACGCATTTGGTCTGTGAGTCTTTCATTATTTGTAGATTTCTATTTATATATATTCAGTATTTTATTTATTGCTTTGCCTATCACATCTATTTGTGTTATTACTTTTTCTTAGATTTGTATTTTGTTTCTTTTACTGTATCACAAAAGTAAATTGTTGAAATATATCCAACAATTTTTTATGATTGAATAATAGATCTTGAGTTTAATCTTCACCTATATCAAAAATTGATTGATGTCTTGGTCTGATGATAAATAGCTAACTTAAATACTTTTCAATTGTGGTTTTAGCCATGTCCCACACGAATTAAGTAGAGTAGTGTCATTGCCTCTCAAGATAGAATGGAAATGTTCTACTGTTGTTATCATACCTCCTAAATTAAAAATTGTATAATAGAGTTGTCACTTATTTAATTGAGAAAATAAAAAGATCAAATTGAAAAGTACATCATTTATTGATGAATTGAAAAAGATATATGTCTTTAATAATAATAATAATAATAAATTATATCATTTTAATCCTAGATACAATTTACAACAGAAGTAATGTGGTGGTAAAAAAACACTTTGGCCCAACCAGAAGATTGATCTGGAAATTCTAATCGACGCCACAAATTTATAAAAGAAAAGGGTAATCCACAATGGGAAGATTGAACAAGTAAAATCAAGAATTTGAACGAACATTGTTAGATTTAAAGACACAGTTACACTTTTGCCGAGATTATAGGCAAGCTTTTATAAGAAAAAACACTCTCATATGACTTATACACTTTCTTTCTTAATTTTCCAATTCCATTCTACATGTAGGGAAAGGCCCTATTTATGCTTTTAGTTCACCTTTATCCACATAGTGGATTGCCATGTTGGATCTTAGAAGATGCTTGTCTCATCAAGCATCTCTTCCCTCCTTTTTTTGATGATGAAAGAGGACTTTTGGGGTGCAAAGTAATGTTCAGGCTGATCATTCACCATTTACTGTTGCTTGTATTAGGTGGGAACACCTAATTAATGTGGATGTGATTATTGCTTCAGTTGAATGCCACCTTTCTTGGATCATCGGCTCGTTTTTTTAGGTAAAACCTTCTTCCTCGATTGCCTTATCGTTCATCAGTCCTCAGGTGAGACGTTACCACAGCAACCCAAATCTCATTGGCTTTGCTTGGCAAGAGGATCCTAACTTGTTTGGCCTTTTGCCTTAATTTATGCTTTAGGTCTTTTCCTTGTGATTTGGGCTAGGCCTGGCTTGTCGGATCGTCATTTTAACCTAACTCCTTTGGCCCCTAAAACTTTTTCAGGGGATCACCATTTAGAAGTAAAAAAAAAAAAAAAACTTTGATTCCTAGTTACAATCTAAAAGATAAAATAAAAATGATAGAATTAATCTATTAACCCTTGATCTAAGTTCGAATGCTAAGTTATAGGATTGGGAAGATGTTTGATACCCAACATGACTAGTAAAACCAATCTTCTAAACTGTAGTTGCCAATGATCATATCACATCATTCAAGAGTTTCTATCATCTAAAACATGTGAATACAAAGAGAAAACATCAAAGAGCATGATGAAATCCTATTCTAGGCATGTATATATTGGATATTGAAAGAGATGGTGAATGTATGTCTGATGTGTGAAAAAACCCTAATTTAAGAGCATGTGAATATGTTAATTGCAATTGAAAAACCATATTCTAATAGCGTGTGGACATGTTAATTGAAATCGAAAAACCTTGAACATGCAAAAACTAAGAACTAAATCTAACATGCTAATCAAACAAGAACATGTAAAAAACCTAGAAACTAAACTATTTGAATCTAAATAACTAAGATATAAAAATAAATAGGAGGTTTAGAAACCTTACTTGAATGTACAACATTCCAAAGCAGTTCAATTTGAAATTTCTAAAGTTTCAGAGGGATTTGGTGTCTTTGGACTTGAGGTGGAGAAGGATATTTATATTAGGAATGGGGGAACTAGGGTTATGTCTCTAGGCAATGTAGGACTCGGGAAAAATTATGTTTTTTGAGCAAAAAATGTAGGAATCGAGATCAATTTGTGTGGGGAGCAAGACAAACTAAAAAGGGAAGAAAATATGGAGATTATGTCCCAAGTGTTGATCGACACTTGGTCCCGAATCCTCTGGATAATTTCCTATTTCGTTTCATCTATTTCCATTTTAAATTCAAACCTAATTTCCTCCAAATTTTAACTTTCTTTCATGATTTTCTTGGCCCTCAAGGTGAGCAAATTAATTCAAAAAAAAAATTAATTAATTACTTGTCTAATTAATCAATTTCTCGCTATTTCGTCAAGAATCAATAAATGCTTTGACTTGAATAAATTTGGTGCATGCAATCTCACCATAAATCCTACCCTTAGCCAATAGGATCATTGCACATCATTTAATTTAAATTGGACTTAAAATAGGCCAATCAGAATTAAGAGGTCATAGTCACCTATGGTTGAAATTTGATTCATGCAAGTGCACCTTACCATTGAAACTTGTTTCTTTGATATCTTTTAATATGATGGTCCAATTAATGCTCATAAAATTTCATTTTGATCGTCATGACCTCAAGATGTATTTCATGAAAATTATTTGGAGATCGAACAAACAAAATTACATTCTTGCTTCGGAGACGTGAGATGATGATTATATGCCAATGCAATGCAAGTGAGGTTAAATGAGAGTTGCAAAATGAAGTGTCTACAACCTTATATCATTTAAATAATAAAAATAATCATAGAATATATAGTTTCATATACAATCACAATAATTATATGTATTCTACAATGCGTGCATTCTTTGAGAATTTTTTCATGTTAAGTTCATCTCATTTTTAAATTAGTGCAATGTGTCACTCTTCCTTGAAAGACAAATAGATTCTATTCATTTAACCATTCACCTTAGCAAAAGTTATAAAGGATTGATTATGTTTACCTTCCACCTAAGTAAATTTTTTAAATGAATGAATATATATATATATATATATATAACAAATCAAGATAAATAATAGTATTATCACCATATATGGCACATTCTCAACAAAAAAAAAAACATATAAATGGCAAGTATGTAAATTAATTTGACTTATAAATCTTTAAAATAAAAGGCGTTCAGTATATGTTATTCCGCATTCCCAACTAATAATTTTTGTTCTGCATGTTTTATTCCAAACTACAATATCCTATCCATGTGACATATTCCTTGAGAATGTAATAAAATAAGTTTTATTTCATTCATATTTTGCGTAGAATTTTTTTTTTCTTTTAAAAAGTATGGCCTGGTGTCTCAGATAGAACAACATTAAGGAATGAGCAATTTTTATACAAACATTTAGAAATAGAGTGTCATTTCATAGGTTTTAGTAAGCTTAATTGATAAAGTCTATTATTGTTGAAGAAGAAATATGGGGTTTGAACTCTGCTTACACCAAAAATTGATTAGTGTCTTGGTTTGATGATTAAGAGCAATGTCGTGGACGCCTAAAAATTTTTAAAATATTTCCAGGTTTGGTTGCACATTGGGTCCTTGGCGACGTGACTCTTATGTGCTTGTGTTTCTAGGGTGAGGTGTGTGTATGTGAGTCCATTTTTCTTATTTTTATTTTAGGAGTCGCCACCAATTATTGGTTTTGTATTAGGTGTGATTGGTCACCTAAGGATCTAATTCATTTTAGGTTTCCTAATTAACTAAACCAAATTTTAAGGGTTCATTAATTGAGGCAAACCAAAAAGTCTCGAACCACATATCATGGACTTAGAAGTTTGGTTACATGTGGGGAATGTGTTAGGCACCCTGTTGATACCATATTTTATCCAGCCCCGATTCACACGTCAAAACAAAGATAAAAAAATTAAAAAATTAAAAAAAAGGTGCAAAATCATGAGTTTCAAGACCAAAACGGGTAAAAATAAACGCAACATGATTGAGTGGAAGATAAAAAAATCACAACCATAGGAAAATTCATTTTACAGCAATTACAACCAAAACCCTAATCAAGTGTGGTCAAAAAGTTGATTTTTTGATCCAACCGTTGGATCGTGTTGAATTTTAAACTGTCTCGTAGGGCATATTTTTTTCCTTCGAAAAGATAATTTCTGGGCCAAAATCAGAGTTAAAATAGCTAAGATATCACCAAAATACTGAAAACCCTAATAAAATCTTCACTGTTTTTTAAGGAAAACTGGCAGTTTTTTACCTGACTTCTTACCGTAGACTTTACCTATTGAGCAAGAACTAGAATGATCAGGCTGGACCATCTTGAAGAATAAGGTCTTAGCTAATTTTCATCAAAAGGGCTTGACGATATCTGCTTTGGATTGGAATATATGAATTTTTCAAGAAAAAACGTCCAGAATTTTTCAGCTTTGCATCACCTTCCTTCTGAGTGCGATATCTCGACAACCATAACCGCAAATCAAGTGAGGTCAGGACCGTTGGAAACTAGACATCTAGAAATTTCCGGGCATATAAAATTTAAAGAAAACAGAGCTTGGAAAAGCCACCAAACAGCTGCGTGAAAATTGGGCTAGAAGTTTAAAAAAAAAGACGACAAATGGTTGATGAGGTGGCAAAAATGGGAGGCTAGCATTGGTGTATTAGGATACACCAAATTACCAACGCTAGCCGCCCCTTGCTATGGGCGGCTAGCACTAGTGTATCTAGATACACTAATGCTAGCCTCCTATTTTCCACATTTCCATATAAATACCCCTCCCCCACCCCCCACCCCCCCAATTTTTTAGAAAAATCATGAAGAAAAAAGGAGAAAAAGTGTGGAAAAAATAGAGAAATAGAGAGAAAATGTCAAAAAATGTGAGGAAATTCTGAAAAAATAGTCTTAGAAAATTCAACCAAAAAAAAAAAAAAAGCCTCATCCTTTTTTAATGTAATCTTTGTGGGTAAAGCTATAGGGATGGCTTAGTTCCTTAATAACTAAACCCATCCCACCCCTTTATTATCTTGTAAAAATCATTTCCATATATATACAAATCATTTCTTTCACTTTGCTTGTTGTTCATAGTTGCTTTATTTTTACTATGCCCTTGTACATATTGTGTATACTATCTCTTTATTTCAATGTTCATATTATTGTTGTTGGTTTATATTCTTGTGTTTGTATCCCTAGATGGGTATTGGACCATCTCCTAGGCTATGTATGTGAAGTACCATTAGGGGGGAAGAAATCTCATCCCACCTAGGCATCTAGGGGTGTTATTATTATTGCCTTTTAATTTATGTCATCCCATTTTTTTAAGCAATCCCCATCCCCTTTTATTTTATATCATCCCATTTACTTTCAAGCAATCCCCATCCCCTTTTAATTTATGTCATCCCATTTACTTTCAAGCAATCCCCATCCCCTTTTATTTTATGATATCCCATTTAATTTCTTACACACACTGTCTCCCTTTTTATTTTGTTGCACTTATATTTATATGTATATAAATACTATATCTAGACACCTAAAAAAATAGATTTTCTACTATCTCTCTTAAATGGTTTTTAAACCTCTATTAGAGCACAATATTGGTATGTCTCATAAGAATGGTAATGGCTTAGAACTTCCATTTCTTTACGTTGAAGAATCCATAAAACTTGAAAGAGATTAAAATTTATTTAAGAAGAATCCAAAAAAACTTTTTTAATCAATCTTTACAATATTCCAAACTCTTTACTTTTATGTCATTTATATTACAAGCTCTTTACTTTTATTTCATTTAAATTTATACTACAAAAACTTGAAATTGAAATATTTGATTGATGAAATAGTTATTGATTTTTGATTTTATTGAAATTTTGCAAGTATGGAAAATATAATGAGAAAATATAATCCAATTGTGGATTTATCAAAATTTACATCCAATAAAAAAAATATTAAGTAGAGTTGTAGCCTTAGTCTACAATCAAGTTTGATGTCAAAATTTGCCCAAAGTTTAATTATGTTAGGCATAAAAAATTTTAGAGTGGTCACAAAATTTTTTTAAAGGTAAAAAAATTATAAATTTTTTAAAATTTATATATAATTATTGTTTTCCCAGGTCAAGGGGGTCATGTGACCACCCTGGTTTCAATGGAGAGTCATCCTTGATAAACATAAATAATCATAGAGTGGAATTTATAAGTTGAAATTCTATTTATATATATATATATATATATATATAAAGGAGTGTCATATCAATCTCAAAGAAAATTGGCGTATATTAGCATGTGAGAAATTTAGAAAATAATAATAAGTGTAAACCCAAATAAAATTCACAGGTAACCAGTTTGGAATTGGATAGTTGCCAATAGGTGCTATTGGTTGGATTAGATTAACAATCCTCAAAGAAGTAAAATTTTCATTCAACCTTATTCTTAGGGTTTATATAAAAGCTAAAAAGATGATTGATATAGTATATTATTGAAATTAGTCGCTAATCTGTGAGATGCACGGAATAGTTAAATAAAATTTAAAAGTATTTATTTTGCTTAAAGGTCTATGACTTAACTTAAAAAAATGTATAACTTGAAAATGAGTGGAAATAAGTAATTTTTTGTTCAATATAATGGTTTAGAAAAATTCTTTTTCTTTTATATCATTGGTTTCACATAACACATCCCAGCGTGGGCTATTCTATGATGATAACTTCACATAAAACTCAACTGCAATTAAATCTACTATTCATCTCCAATCTAATCTATGTTATCTTGATAGTAGATCTATAAATTGCATTCTCATATCCTCTATCATTTAGAAGGTAACCGAAGTAATGATTGTATGTAATGTCTAAATTTTTTTCTTTTACAATATAAAATTATTAAAATAAAATCTAATGTTTTGGAAATTTTTTGAAATAGAATTTTAAATTTCTTAAAACTTAGTTAATAGAGTTTCTATTTTACCTAAAAGTGAACTATCATAATTAATGAGAATTTAACCATTTTTTGCAAAGAGAAGATAACCATATGCCCAATTTTTATTTTATAACATAGGATGTTACAGTTAGATCTGTACCATATGTAATACGTTAGTCCATTATGAAAGTTCCAAATAATATCCTAATACCTATCTATATGAGTTTTCTTTTTAATGATGCCATAAAGGATGGAGTTTAATAGAAGTCATTTAAGATCCAACATATCCAATAATTTTTTTTTAAAATGTAATTTAAAAAGTATTTTAGTTGTAAATTTTTTTAATCATAAAATAGAATCTATCTAAACTCTAAAGGAAAACATTCAGAATGATCACATCATTGATACCATATAATGATGGTTGCAAATAGTAATATTATTATTCATGATTAATAGATGAACAATGAAACTGTGAATTAACAATTTAACAATTCAAATACCAAGTTTAAACTACAGCAACAAATATATAGAAAACTCCAAATATTGGAACATACTTCTTCTGCCGTTTTCATTATTCAATCAAAACCAAAGTTTCAAAGATAATTCCAATTCAATTAAACCCAATACATACATACACATGAATGTAAAGAATTCCAAAAATAAAAACAACAATCTCCAAAAGCCTCTGCCTAATACAGTCACTATTTTTTTTTTTTTTTTTTTTTTTTTTTTTTTTTCAGATTGTGCGTTCTTTAGTTTTTTTTTTCCCTTGTATGTTTCATCAAACTTTTTCAAATTGACCAAAATATCTCTCATATATGTTAACACTAAACCTGATAAGAAAACTTTACATATCTTTTGTTTTGAAGCCGCGCTCCAAGAACCAAAATCGATGCAAGAGACTGCACAGTAAAGTGGTGTTGGAAGAATGATCCTAAAAAAAAACTATTTAAAATATAATATAGGAATGAAAAGCCGAGTTGAAATTGTAACAAATAATCTCTAAAAAAACTATTTATAATATAATATAGGGTTATGGATTCTTGATCAAATTTGGTTATATAATTTTTTTTTTTTAAAGGATGAATATGTTGGTAGAGTCCATTTGATATAAAATTTAAATCCTATTGAAATTAAAAATTATATATATATATATATATATATATATATATTTGTTGAGTCTCATTTGATATAATTATAGTTTACCAAAAAATATATATAATATATATATATATATATATATATATATAATTATAGAGTTTAAATCCTATTGAAATTATAATTTCTAATCAACGTTACTAGAAAAAAAAAATGAAAAAAAGAAGAGAAAGAAAACGTGATTGATAGATATAAGGAAATATGATAATTTTTTTTTAAATGTCATCAACGTAGAAATTATCAAATTAATGGAGATATATTCCGTTTTTTGAGATAGATTTATATTAATAGAGTTATTATATAGTTTGTTAGGATTATCTAAAAATTCCCTGATTAGGTGATAATTTAGGTCTCATTTAAGTATAGTGGTTGTATGGGGCCAAACAACTATTTTTTTTTTTTAAATTAATAAATTTTCTTGAGCTCTAAAACATGCTTATTTACACCAATCACTATATTATGCAATTTTCAAATTTGTAAATACATATAGTATGTGTAGGGTCCAAATTTCTTGGCCCAAGCCCAAAAGATCAGGATTATGAGCCCAACGAACCCAGAACAATGAATTTGTAAAGAGTGGGTGAAAAAGCTAGGCTGGTTGTGAATCTAGCAACCGTCAATTGACATAAGAACACGCTTAAAAGTTAAAATAAACTCAAGTCTGAAGAGGATTGTTATTGATTGAAAGGCGAATACAATTCTTAGAGTTCTTTCCAAGATTTTTTCTCCCCCTCCTTTAGAGGCTTATTACGTTTATATATTCTTCTTCCTCTTCATCTACACCATCCACCTGTACTTCATCTAAGCATTCACTTGAGTACATGTCACATCAAATATTTGCTTTAGTTTTCCGTGAGTGGTGGTAGCTAAGATTGCACTGTTCAGGGGTCTTCTCCACATAAATGCGGCCAGGAAAGTTGCTGCAATGCATTAAATACGGTGGTAGCAGCTTTTCCTTTTAGATATTTCTCTGTTCTTATCGTCTCCAGGCATACCCAAAGTTTGTCCTTGTCATTGAAGTTGTTGGAAAGATCAATCAAACCTTCCGTATACTTGCTTGATCAAGTCCCCTTGGGTCCAAGGAGAAATGACCTCTTCGGATCACTAGGGTTCTCTTCGGACTATCTCCCTTATTCATTTCCATGTATATTTCTTTCACCTTGACTCCTTCCTAACCATTTTCTTCTCTTCGGACATAGTGATATTCGAATTGGGCCTTTACCCCCACAGTATGATACATCAATCTTATTATATTTCTATTGTCCACTAAAGATTACATCATTTTTTACAAGAAAATTTATTGAGATATTGGAGAAAACTAATAACAAACTAAAAATAATGTGTTTCTTGAGTTTCAATGAAGGAGGAGTTATTGAAACTCTAAAAGGGTGTCCAAATATCATTGAAAATGTGTTTCTTGAGTTTGCTTCGGGAGGAAGCTTGGCTGACTTGATTAAGAAAATTGGTTCTGCTTTTGTGTTGTCTGAGTTTCTAATTAGGAATTACACACTATTTTGTTTGGGTTGAAGCATGTACATGACGATGGATTTGTGTATTATATCAAGTCTCATAATGTTCTGTTGGTACCTACTGTAAATGTGTTAGATGCAAAAGTTGCAAACTTCGGGTTGGCAAAGAGGAGCAATGTGAAAGGTGCTGGTATAAAAATAGAGAGAGAAAAAAGATTAAGGGAGAGAAACCTAGAAATAATATATGAACTAAAGCGAGGTAGAGAGAGTTTTAATTTATGAAAGTGAGACAGAGAGATAATGGTTACTGTTATATAGGCTTTATTAAGTGGTTTGTTTTTAGGAGATAAAGAGAAAAAAATATTTTTTTAATTGTACTTTTTCCCTTTCATTATGGATTAAATTTAATTGTTTTATTAAATTATAAAATCGATTATTTTTTTAATCTATATTCTATATTATTATTATTTAAGGAGTTTCTCCTATTTGGATTCCTCATTTTTTAGTTCAAAAATGCCCTGATACTCTTATGTTTAAGTAGAGATAAAACTAAAGGACAATATGGTAAAAATGTAACTCTATCTCCCACTAAAACATTGCCTAAAAAATATGACAACTTTTTTGTTAATTTTCAAATTACATTATCCACTTATAAATTAGATTTTCAAAATAAAAATTATATATATAAAATAAAATAACTCATTTTTTTTATCAAATAAATAAATAAATAAATAACATAGTTTTTTTTTTCTACAAAATAGGACTACTAAAAAAAAGCCTCATAAATAGGACCACTAAAAAAAAAAGTTCGCGCGTGTGATGAGGCTAATGCATATTATATTTCTCAAACAGGATCCCAAACTCACTATCAGTAATTAAAATTACAAAAATACTAATTTTAATTTCAGTTCAAATGGATAAATTTAAATTAAAAAAAGAAAAGAACATATCAAAAAAAAAAGTGTATATATATATATATATATTCTACTTTCCCTCACATATAATGACTCAAATCCACAAGCTCCCTATGATGATTGGTTTCGAGCTGGCAATTGGACGGATTTAAGCAATCAAAGTTGGTGAAGTTAATCAGCAAGGCTTGATCAAAGGCGTTAAAGGATTGCCCTATTGTCCTGGGACGTTTTTGCGATAAAAGCAAAAATTCAAGATAATGACTGGTTTTTGGCAATAAAAGAGACTTTTATCCCCTATAGTACTAATTTGGTGTCTTGCGTTGGGTTGCTCTTTGTTTAGTGAAGAGGCTGCCATGCTTTTAGCATGCTTTAGGAAATAATTGGTTTGCTCTCATTAGTGCTCAAAACAAGGTCTCTTCTATGAGCCTAAAGTGCTACTAGCATCCCTAACCTACTTGGTAGCATGGATGGGCTGGGCTTTTGCAAAATGTCCAAAAAGAACCAATCCATACCTTCCAAACCACTCCCTCGATTTTCCTAATATATCATATGGACTTAAGCCATGCTTAGAAAAATAAAATATAATATAATATAATACATAAATTAGGCCTACAAGGAAGTCGGTCGGTTGAATAAGCTTGTAGAAATGTCTCGTGAAAACAACCATCAACACCTATTTATTACATCACTAACCCTAAAGTCCCCTTTCTATCTAGAATAATAACATACACTTGTGATTTCAAATTTTACCTTTTATTTTCTCATCACTTCAAGATTTTTCCTGGGGAGGATTTTTCATTTATTGAGGAAAAAAAGTATTTCCCATTAAACTAGTTAACACTAAGAGGCTTTTTTTTTTTTTTTTTTTTTTTTTGCGTATTTATGTTTTTGGTTTTTTCCTCTCAATAGTCTATTTGATTGGACGGACTTTGTTTGGGTGTTTCTTGGGTCCTCACCTTTTGATTATATTTACTAGTTTCAAAATTTGTTGAGATTTTGAATCAAGTCAAAGCGGCTGAAATTACTAGTTTCTAAAGTTCTTTCTTTGAATATTGATATTTTGAAAAAAAGAAAAAGAAAAAAGAAAAGAAAAGAAAAATATATATATATATATATATGTGTGTGTGTGTGTCACTAAAATGCAAATTGCACCTTACTTTTGTTCAATTGAGTCATCTAAATTTTAAATTTATTCAATTCAGACTCATTGTCCAATTCTATTTAAAAAATTGCCATTAAGATTGCAATCAACTAGTAAAAAAAATCTCACATAAAAAATCTATAAAATAGTTTTATTAGATTTTTTTTCATATGAAAAAAAAAGATTTAATGGCAAATTTTTAACAACTTGAACAACTCTACATGATACAAATTTAACAAAAGAAAAATTAAACAATTATACATGATTCAAACTTTAAAAAATAAGAAAAATGGAAAAAGAATACATGATTCAATCATTATACAGTCACACAAGAACTTTTCTGGCAACTTTATGATGGAGGGATAGAAGAATAATATCTCCAGGAATACAGATACTAGCAAACAGTGGAGACCAAAAAGGAACAGCAGGCCACCTTTCAAATGCTGAACCTTGTCCACCTCTTATCACAGGCCTCGAAGCCTCCAACCTCATTGTAAATATCACTTCAAGTCACATTCTTTTCACTCATCACTACAACGCACGACCTTGTTCACCCTCTTAATACATAATATATCTTTCAATTTCTTTCTTTCCTTTTCCTTTTTCTATCTTTTTTGTTTGAACAGACCGTTTGTTGAGATTCATCAGCTTCAGCAAGGCAATTCAGTAGCTTCTCGAGATCCTCTATGTTAATACAATCATCCAGAGAACAAGTGGAGAAATTATGTCCAAGTCCAGATGTATTGCAAAGATCTCCCCACCCTTCTAAGATTTCAGATACATCAAATGGTGATGCTGCTTCAATAGTTCCGTTATGAACAAGTCTAGATGTATTTCCCAGATCTCCCAACTCATCAATAATTGCAGATACATCAAAAGGAAATGCAGTGTCAGCAGTTCCATGGTGATTAAGTCCAGATTTATAGCCTAGATCTCCCAACTCTTCAATAATTTCAGAAACATCAAAAGGAAATGCTGCTTCAGAAGTTTCGTTATGACTAAGCCCAGATGTATTTCCCAGATCTCCCAACTCTTCAATAATTTCAGATGCATCAAAGAGAAATGCGGCTTCAGCAGTTTCTTTATGACTAAGTCCAGATGTATTGCCCAAATCTCCCAACTCTTCAATAATTTCAGATACATCAAAAGGAAATGCTGCTTCAATAGCTCCATTATGACTGACATTCTGCAAATTTGTAAAATTCTACATCAGAAAAGATTAAAACTTCAAAGAACATTTGCTAGCAAAGCTTCAGAAAAATATGTTAAATGCAATCATAGTAAAGGGAACTCAGCGGCTTCAGCCTCCCAAATTATATTATAAATTAAGGTGAAGCCGTTTAGTTCAACAACTTTTCGTTCATAAATGATATTATCAACTATCAGGGGCAAAGTACACCTTCTCTCCAATTGACAAATGTTTTAAAATGTAAATTCAAATTTTATATGGAAAATAGCACATCAAAAGTATAGAGGGTCAATTAAAGGAATTCTTGCATCAGAAGCTCTTTTTCTGGAAATACAAATTCAGAACCTTGATAACCATTATTTGTTTATTCACAAGCAACACTCTCTTTATTGTTCAAAAATACAAGTGAGGAACAAGCAAATATGGGAATGGAAAAGATATGAAGCTTGATATAAAAAGGTCAGTAGAGATTTCAAAAGCTCACCATAAACCCACAAGGTCTCTGTGGCAGTGGATCAGACAGATCTGACAAAGATATGAGCTGAGCAGCACCACAAGGATTGCTAGGAAACAGCTCTGCATCAGTATAATAATTGTATCCAGCATAGAGGCCATTACTTGGAATGTGATGAGATTCACCAACTTCAGGAGCAAAATTCAGAGGCTTCTCGAGATCACTCATGTAAAGACAATTGTCCGGAGAACCGGTGGACAAATCATATCCATCTTCACTTGGTTCAGCTGTGTAGCCCAAATCTCCCAAGTCTGAGTAAATGGTAGATTCCTCGACAGGGAGTTCAAAATCCAAACCGGAGTTACTTGATTCCATAACTTTGGTTCCCAGTATCCAATTTCCTCACGAGGAGTGAAGAATAATAATTCGCAATCTGCTGTACCTTAATCAACAAATAGCCAATCCCTTTTCCCAACAATGCAATGCAATGAGAATGAAGCTAAAATTGACACAGTAACAAAAGAAACCAGTCAAGTCCAATGCCGAAACAATATCTTCCAAGAACACCAGAGCCTCCCCCGGTTCACGAAGCTAAAATTGCACCAAATGATTGATGCATGCTTGTTCTTGAGATAAACTAAAGGCATTTGGTGCAGAATATAAACCTGAAATTTAGCCACACAATGTTAATAAACAGCCCCATAAATTTAAAAACAAAAATAAAAACCCAAAACAGATAATGATAAGGGAAAAAGAAAAAAAATCAACAATCATCAACTGATCATATCTTAGTAAAGAAACCCCCCTGAATAATCTATTTACATTAAAAGGATATAATATTAAACAAAACCCAAAATCCAGGTAAAGTGAAAATTGAAACAACTAATAGATGTTTGACTAAATCAAAACAGACCCAGATAATTTTTTGATAAATTAAACAGACCCAGATAGTTTTTTGATAAATAAAAGAGACCCATATATTTATCCAAAAAAAAAAAAGAGACCCATTAAATATTAACACGAAAGAAGAAAATAAACCAGAGAATTAGTAATAGAACTAACCCAAATCGCCCACAATAAGAATCATATAGAATGAAAAGCAACACAATTTCCCTTTTATTTGGCAAATTAAAGCAAACCCAGATAATAAAACGATCAAGGCTACCCTAATTTTGATCGCATAAACACAATAAGCGTAAAAACCCTAAATTTGAAACTCAGATGATATCATCAAGCAAAAAAAAGAGAGTGAAAGAAACGTACTTGAACAGAACTGAAGCGAGAGTCAGAGAGAGACAGAGAGCGAGTGAGACACCGAGATTATTTTTTTAGTTTGAAAAAGCAGCAACAGTGACTGTGAGACAAGGGTTACCGTTATATATATAGTAGGATGACAATGTGCGTTTTTATTACGCGTTTTTATTTTTTATTTTTTATTTTTAATTGTTCTTTCCACCTTAATTAATTAATTATGGGTTAAAATTAAATTAGTAATATACACAAATTGTCCCTAATCTTTAGAAAATTAGGTTAAATTAATTTTTTTTTAAATGTATATTCTGTTTCTCAAATTAAGATGCTCAAACTCACTTTCAGTAATTTAAATTACACAAATATTAATTTTAATTTGAGTTCTAATGGATCAAATTTTAAAATAAAAATAAACAAAAAAAAAATAAAGGAAAAAGGATTTTTTTTTTATTCCCTTTTTTATGCCTACTGTAATACAGATAGTATCAAATGAGTCAAATCCCCCGGGCTGAGGCGGCTCCTTATGAAAATTGGTTTTTGAGTTGAAAATCAAAGGAGTTGGTGAAGTTGATTGGTAAATTTGGCCCCATCAATATCATTCAAAAGAATACCCTACCCTATACATCGCATCACTAACCCTAATGTCCCCTTTCTATCTAACAACACAAGTTTTTTTTTTCCCCTCATCACGTCAAGATTTTTCTTTTTTTTTTTGGGGGGGGAGGGGCTATTTTTCATTTGTTGAGGAAAAATATATATTTTTCACATGAAATAAACTAACACTAAAGGCACAATTTTTTATTGATGATCTTGATAAATTTTTTGAATTTTCACGGTCTGATGGGTATTACAATATGAATAGTGCACAATTTTTAAGAAAAAAAATCTGTTAGATTTTTTAATTTTACCGAATTTAGTAATGGTAAGGGAAATTTGTATATTACTAATTGAGAGATGCTACGTTTACAACATTTTTACAAAAAATCACAAGTAGTTAGTTGTTATTGGTTCAAATTTGAACCTAACACTAAAATTACTTTTTTGCCCCAACAATAACAACCAGTAACAACCTGCTACTTAGGATTTGTTGTAAAAATGTTGTAAATATATCATTTCTCTTACCAATTAAGTAGGAGAAATTATACAGTCCTCTGGTCGTCATTTGTCCACCGTTTCACTAAAAGGCTCTCACTTATTTAAAATTGCTGAGTCAAATCCCACTTATTTAAAATTGCTGAGTCAGTAATCAATTGCTATTTAAAAAATTTTTCTAACTACCTAATTTTAAATAGGTATGAGTCTTTTAGTAAAATGGTGGACCATGTCACTTGTCCACTATGTAGACCTTATAATTTCTCAATTAAGTAGGGAGTATAGCTTGATTAAATATATTAGTTATTTTTTAAGGA
Source organism: Quercus glauca (assembly GCA_023736055.1). NCBI lineage: Eukaryota > Viridiplantae > Streptophyta > Magnoliopsida > Fagales > Fagaceae > Quercus > Quercus glauca. The sequence goes on from CM043320.1 coordinate 28,654,723, forward strand.
GTGCAATTAATCCTAGAATCCATCTTTCCATTTTACCCCTTTTGCATAACTTCTTTTGTTTTAAGGACAAAGATCGGTAACAAACTTAGTTGTAGACTAAAAATGTTGTAACACCACTTAATATTTTTTTATTAAATGTGAATTTTAACAAATCCATCATTGGATTATGTTTTCTTCTTATATCTTTCATGTTTGCAAAATTTGAAGAACATAAAAAATCAAGAGCTATGTCATCAATTAAATATTTAAATTTCGAGTTTTTGTAGTCTAAAATATACATAAAAAATAAGTTTATAAATCTAATAATAAATTACATCTGATTTGCATGAAATTTGATATGTGTTTTAAGAATATAAAGAACATACAATCCAACTATTAGATTTTCAAAATATAGATTTTTTTATAGTTGTAGCTTAAGGTTTCAACTAAATTTGTAACCAAACTTTATCCTTATTTTAATTCTTTCTTTACATTTTTTTAAACATACTTTAGATGCCGAGGATTATGATAATTTTGATCACATTTTGTAAAAATTGCTAACAGTGTCAAGCAATTATTATATAAATTTTCAATATAATCAATTTACATCGTAACCATTTTCCTCTATGGTAATTTACTTACGAGTTCATATCATTTTTTTTTTTTGTTTCTTTTTAAGATAGTATACCGGGAAAAAAGAAAAAAAAGAAACATGAGTTCTAAAGAAAAATGACACGCATTATCTTCTTCTTCTTATTCTTTTAAATGAAAAAAGAAACATGAGCTCTAAAGAAAAGTAACACGTATCTTCTTCTTCTTCTTTGTCTTCCCTTTTTTTTATTTTTCTTTTTTTGCATAATCTTAGCTCCTTTTTTTTTTAAGAGTAAAATATAAAAATCACCCATAAGGTTTGGGACTAACCTTAGATACTATCAAGACTTTTCAAAAATGTCTATTTTTTCTCATTAAGCACAAACAACACTTAACATTGTTTGAAAGTTTCCTACCTCTCAAAGTCCACTACTTCCTTTTAACAGCTTGTCTTGACTACACAGGTCTCATGGTGATTGCATTATGACAATCATATGCGCAAAAGACTGTGTGAGTAAGAAATTGTAAATAAATAGCAGCCAAAGATGGAAACAAAACCAAAGGAGTAAGACATTTTTCAAGCGGTATTGAGTGGTGTTCGTGGTCTAGGTACAAATTGGATTTATACTTTTTGTGTTTTATAAGCAATCAAAATTGTCATATGACCAAAAAGAGAATGGTAAAGATAAATACTACCAAAATTTGTTATAAATTCGAAACTTTTTCACCATATACAAAAGTATAAGATCTTGTATGTAATAGTTCAAAAAAAAAAGTATGGGCAAAAACGTAAAGGACTTTAGAGCTACAGCACTTCTTTGTGTTCAAATTTGCCTAAGGGCTTAAAAAAGAAATAAAAAAATAAAATGAAAAACTAGCAAACCGAATGGATCGGCCGACTGCCCGAACTATCTTTTTTTTCAGGTTTTTCTTGGTCCGATTCGGTTTCGGTTTGTATTTTTGAAAAACCGAAATTGGTCAGTTTGGTCTTGGATTCAGAAAATATTAAAATGGAACTGCACCAAAACTGACCATATTGAATATTAATATATACAAATTTCATCAAGATTGTCTTGGTAGTATAGTGGTAAGGACACGTGATTTTCATGCATTTATTTTATCCTAGGTTCGATCCAGCACTGTTCTCCCTTTCTCTCTTTTGGTCACGCCACTCCTCACACCTTCTCCATCGTTCCTGCCTCTCTCTACCCCCCTCATTATCACCTCTCTCTTATTTTGGTATGTTCTTTGAATCTCATTTTCTCTTTTTTGTTTAATTAATTGTGACTTGTTTGTTTGATTTTTGTGTTGTTTGTTTGCTGAAAATACATGATTTTTAGTATATTTTTGTTGTGTTTGCTTAGTGCTTGGCATTTGGGTGCAGAGAAAATATGGGAAAACAAAGGGAAATAAGTTTTCTTTTTTTTTGACTTGTTTGGTTTCTAACAAATTAGAAGAAACCGAAAACCGACCGACCTGAACCAATTTATTTGGTTCAATTTTCCTTCCCTACGGTTCGATGTCTGACAAATATGGCAAAATAAAAAATTTCGGCTTGGAGGAAAAATTGCCCTTCAACTTGACCGATTTCACCCCTAACACCATTACTTCAATAGAACTGCATTTTTTGAGCTAAGGATCTTTTTTTTCTCTTTTTTGGTTATGGGTAAGTATTACATGCATGATGCGTCTAGAGTCTAGAACCCCCCACAGCCTTACCCTTCATTCAGTACTTTGGGAGTCAAGGATCTACTAGATAAAATCTTTAAAACCCTGCTCTTAAACATAATGTATATAACCATCCCACTCAGGCTACAGTTTATACCACCTTTTTCAAATGTTCTTCTCACAGAGTCCGAGCAACTTCTATTGTAATTCCAGGTACAAAACAGATTTCTGTTCATAGCCTAAGATCAATTTTTGAATGAGTTGCGTTCTCCAGGGCCAAAAAAATCCCCCCCTCTGCTCTGCCCATATAACAGTTTTTTTGGCCCCCTTGCATTGGTCACTGAGTCTGTGTCACTTGCTAAACCTCCATCCACAATGCCCAATCCCATAGGAAACAGCGCACCCGGGCTGGTAATAGCAACAAGATTTTATGAAAGTGTCCCTTTGGATTTCAGCAACAATTAAAAAAGACGTCAAAAATTATATTTACAAAAAATAATCTTGTACACACATGCGCACAGCTTTTGCTCATTGCCACTCAATAAAGGGACACAAAAACTGATGAAATCAGTGCCACAAATTTCTTTTATATTTGAAGAGTTTCAACCGAACAAATTTCACTGTAGAAGACAACTGGATCAATTATACATGATTCAATCATATAACGTCTTAGAAGAACTTTTCTTGTAACTTCATGATGAAATGATAGAAGAATAACAACTCCAGGAAGACAGATACTAGCAAATAGTGGCGCCCAAAAAGGAACAGCAGGTCACCTTTCAAATGCTGAATCTTGTCTACGCTCTTATCAGAAGAATATAACTTCAGATGGAAATGAAGTTGTAAAGAACCCAAACTAGTTGGATGCTTCCGAACACTTAGTGCAAAATCTGTAGCAATCAAAATCTCACCCAGCAAACATGGTCTCTGTAGCTATTTCATGTCTGGTCTGTTTTCTCCATTGGAGTCATCCTGTACAGTGTGTGCTCCCCAACGATGGGTAGGAGGGCTATACATCTCCAAACAAGTTAAATTGCCCACCAGCCAGCAGAGTTCCATATTACATGAAACAAGGGGAAAAAAAGAAAAAAAAAGCCTGCTGAAGTAAAATCTGCATGCTTAACTTCTGAGAAAGAATTTCTGCCGATACAGTTACAAATCTCTTGCATTGAGAAAAAGCACACCATAGACTGCTACCCCATACTCCTTTCTGCCTCCAATAAAACTCCAAAGCCATCCGACAGTGGCCAAATGTCCTCAAATCACACAGTGACTGAAATTCAATTTTATTTGAAGTGCCTAAACTGGGCTGGCTTTGTCAAATGGAACATCCATGTAATCAATGAGATTCAATTTCACAATATTCCATTCAAAACCCTCTGATAATAATCATACTGCCTTGTCCGCCATGCATCTAAGCTGCTGCTTATTAGCGAAAGCACCAATGACACACATTGCTGCACAACAGATACCAATATGAAAACAATAGCAACGAAATGTTGTACAGTTAAGAAGGGTAATCAGATTAAAATCAAACCTCTTCTGTTAAACTTAAATGGTATCGTTTTCTTAAGTTCTGTATTGTACGAGGACCACCTTTAAAGCAGGGGAAACCAGAGTCCTGATCCATACATAGAAGAATAGGAACTTAGTAAACCAGGCATCATCAATACAGACACTTATAGTAAGTTATCTACACCCTCTATCTCACCATGTGCATGATCACATGATTCACACCACATGCACCAACCCACCCACGTACATGCACACAGGTATATGAAGTGTAATCTAAAGTTGGCCAACAAAATGAATCAGAGCATTCCAATTTGAGGTGGCCTTCAAATTTATAGTTAAATGGTATTGTTTCCATGCCATTATCCGTACACAAGTCCTTGAAAACCTTAGATGGCTGAGTTGTGTCCAAACCAGACATGGAGAATGGTGTGGTGAAACTAGGGTGCAGGTCAAAGAAGAGTTTCAACCTGACCATCCACAAAACTACTATACCCACCAGAGGATTGTACACTTGATTAAATGCAAGCCCTTAGGCCCATAAATCACATAGACTAGGTTTGTAAAACAAAAGTAAATATTAGATAATATTGGGGTGCAGAAAGCTAAAATTGGCTTTACCTGCAACATCTCAACAAGAAGAATAATGCGCTCAGCATGCTTACGACAAGTAAGAAAGCCTTGAATGCATAAAACCTGAATTTGAAGGGCAAAGACCATAAGTGAAACATAACCCTAAAAAATTTGACAAGCTGATTTGAAGACTTCCAAAAAAACAAACCCAAAAGTTCTTTTTTTTTTTTTTTTTGTTTTCAGAACCTTAAAATAATCAAAGAACTCGCTTGGAACTCCCTCAGCATCAGAATCCATGACCTAGAACAATCACAAGATTCCAATCACTTCAGAATTAAAAGATAAATTTATAATAAATCAAGATAGTAATAATAAGCCCAACAAAGATTGTTACGAAAAACATAAGGAAAAAAATGTACGTCTCGCAACACCAACGCCTAACCTCAAGAAGTTCACGTGTTAATTTAAAAGGTGCACTCTCAAAATTGACGCCTCCAGGTGAATTGGAAAGCATGAAGCCAAAATCAATATGTATGATATGACCTTCTTCATCCAATAAGAGGTTGCCATTGTGCCGATCCTTCACCTGGACATGGTCTAATTAGAAGCAGGTACAAAACAAGCCACTTAAACAGGCATATGCTATAGAAATTCCTTCACTGTAACCTAATAAGTTTTAAACCAAGAGGATGGATGCACAAGCACATTAAGTGCAAATAGAGACATTTTGCTGGTGATCATCTGTTTATGGAACCACTTCTGCATGGCATTATTTGGTCCAAAATAATCGATTGTTATTTGACCAGTTGGTCATCAGTGTCAAACAGAGTTGTATGTAAAAGGTCTGTACAATTACAGATACTGCTGTTCACTCTCAAGATGCAAGCTACTTGTTACAAGACTCATAAAAGAATAAAATTTATTCATGGCAATTCAGTACCATCCAAAGAATTACAACTTACTAGTCTACCAATAAGAAATAAATGAGAAAAATATGTAATAAAAAATGTTATAAGAAATTTTCATGAAGAGAAAAGAAATTCAACGGAAAACCTAAAAACACAGAGAGACATCTGACATCTTAGAAAGGGTAAATTATGTCTAACTATTGGTAGAAGTTACTTCAGCATTTCCTTTATTTAAGGAGTTAAGTGTAATGGCAACACGTGAAAATTTGTATTCTAAATTTCTTCCTGACCCACATTTTACTAAGATCCAATTGTAAACCTTAGGATTGACAATATCAATGTGAAGCCCCAAAAATCAATAGACACACAACATCATAGTTCTTTATTGCATTTTCTCCACCAAAGCAGACAACTCTCTCTCTCATGTAAGAAAAGTCTATCTATAACAGGATCATAGCATTAATACATTCAAAGTGCTGTATTAACTTTCCATTTTCCATTTGGCTCAAGTTCAAATTGTAGTTTCAGATTTAGTATATTAAAATTTGTATCTCCCTTATTTCACTTACAATGTCTCCTACCATACTTGTTCCTGTTATCTTAGTCTAATCTCTCATGAAACTTCTGCTTCCTCTCCCTAAACAAGAGACATGCATTTGTTGCTGGTTGGCTCATTTTTTGAGTCTTCTATTTCTTTTGCCATGCTTCACCCCTTCAATCTCTGATTATTCTTTCCCCACATATCCCTGGCCATTGGTTATGCAACCGAGCCCTTGATCATGAAGGTAGGCAAGATGGCAATGGGAAAATGTGATTGTCTTGTCAAGTTTTGGAGCTTTGGCTGACAAATCGCCATTTGACCTCCACTAAATCATTTATCACATTGTTAAAAACCTTTCCAACCCCTACATATCATCCTTCTAGTACAATCACCAACCCACAGACTGCAGTTGCTCTTCCCTTCAAACTCAACCATGTATAAGTACTGACCCCAACCATTACTGCATTTTGGATTAGAAAAGATTTGCCTAATTCCCTCAAATTTCTGATGAAAAATTGTTTCAAGGGCGTAACAATTAAATCTGAAAGTGTTGAACGAAGCCGAAGTGCTCCTTCTTGCTCTAGGAGCATTTGATGCATAATTCTTTCCCCCTTTTTGATAATTGCAAGCCTATAAGCCTTACCTCCTTCTAAGACTATTTCGAACAATTTAGATTTGATTTAAATTATTTTTTTGCCTCCCATGGGTTCTGATTAATTGCCGCCCCCACCAGTTGGCCTCCTAGTTTTGCAATCAATAAAATTGCTGAGGAGGTCCAGTGAGATGCTACCTACACAGAGAACTTAAACCCACAAGTTGACACTCCATGGAGGGGAGGAGGTGCTATTTGAGCTGGCTCAATAGGTTGAAGCCAAAAGAATATATATGATATAATACCTATTAGTGTTTTTTGCCCATTATCCCCTGAGCAGTCCAGTGTAGGGTAAAATAACAAGACTTATAGGCTGAAAATCAATGCATTAGCAATTTAGCATAGATATGATGTATACAATATAAATCAATCCCTTAGTTTAAGCAAACAAAAAAAACATGGGGGAATTATAGTTTAATATTTAAGTAGAAAATTTTTAAAATAGACAATAAGCTATAATTCCTTATAAACAACGGCCAAAGGGATCAATTATCTAATATGTTTCTTTTCTAAAAGTAACAAAAAAACAATTTCATAAGTAATAAAAAAATTTATTGATATGAAGACTACTTCATGTAATAAAAATTATATCTTAAACACTATGGTCCCTCCAAATCATTGAAAACAATTTATAAATAGCTTCATAATCTATTAATTGCATTGTAGTGGAAAAGCTATCTCCTCACACCACATTATTTAAGAAGAGTTTATTACAAGTAAACAAAGCATAAATGGCAACTGTCAAAAACAGTATTGTAAGTTCACAATGCAGAAGAGACCTACATAAAACCTCCAACATCAGTATCCTAATTCATGACACATCATTTCAAATTGAGAATGCCACTCTGAACAACTCCCACATGAGCATCCTACTTATGTGGAGTATGCGTGCGTGTGAGAGAGAGAGAGAACAATACCTGCAGAAGGTAGCACACAAGGGAATATCCAGCCATACTCTCAACAAAATTCCTCTGCAGAAAAAAAAAAAAAGGAATGATATAATCTTTACCTGAAAATAAAAACTCAATTCTACTTCTTCATCCTTCAAAATAATGTTTTTTTGTAAAGAGTAATAATGAGCTAAATGAGTCAATCAAATGAGGAATCAAAAAAATTCATCCAAAAATAAAGCTTTCCAGGATGCTCTCTCCTTTTCTTGCTTTTTTGGACAAGTAAAAGGAAATTACTACAAAACACCAAAAATAATGAGTGCAACCAAGTGTTGGTATTTCGCAAGAGCCAAAGCCATAAAATTGTTTTAAATGACATTTTGCAAGCCAGTGTTGTTAAAAGTGAGCTTAAAACTCAAAGCTTGAAGCCCCAAGGTCTCAGCACTTCTCTTGGCCAAAAAAAAAGGCTCTTTTAATGAAGCGCGCTTTTTTGAAGCACAACACACGCCTAGGTACGCTTTTTTATTTTATTGCTAAAAAAGATATTGATCATCAAAATTAATTGCACTGAATAACATGGACCAATGATTTATTATACAACCACCATTCTTAAGGTGTTGCACACAAACAATATTATTATTATTATTTTTTTCATCAGAAGATACAAAAAAGATTAATTTCCCATTCTTGTGCTTGTCTTCGACTTTTAGAAGTATTTTGATTGAACCACTCAACCATATACATCATTTGGTCATAACTATCATGGTTATGTATTTGATAAAGTACAAGAGAATTACATAAATTGCAAGGCTTAAACTTTCTACAGCTAGATTTTTATGATATTTTCCATTGATAATTTTTTTCAATTTACTATATAAAAAGTTTAAGAATTGAAATTAGTTAAGTAAAATTTGAATAAACATTATACTTTTTTTTTTTGATAGGTAATAAGTCTTTTATTGAGAAAAAATTGAACATCATGTTCACGATGGTGAACACTTTGAACAAGAAAACAAATACAAAAAGATCAAGAGCTAAAGGAAATAGAAACTAAAAAATCAGATACAGCAATACAGTTCGTACACCCCCAAACACGAGCCCAAAGAAACAAAGTATGAAAAAAGAGACAAGTTATACAATTGCACTTACCTAATAGGTAAAAAATATACAAATTTTGAGTTTTTATATATATTTTTTATTATATGTTACAAATATTTTTATTAAATGTTGTTAGATATTAAATTTGAAAATTGTGTGCTTTACTTCAATCAAGCGCGCACTTGCATTTTGCACCTAGGCTCCAAGAGGCCTATGCGCTTAAGTGTGCTTGACGCTTTTACCAACACTGGCTCAACATACCCTATCACCCTCAAACATATAGTTATCTGCTCTAATCACTTCTCAACATCAAAAGACAAAAGTCCAGTGCCCCATGCTAAAAGACTCCTACATTCCTCATATCTCCATTTCCTGCCTTCCAACAAAAACAACACCAGTAAGGTATCCCTATTTTACATACATACGTGTGTATATATATCTCTCTCTCTCTCTCTCTCTCCACTTCCAGCCTTCCACCAAAAATAACACCAAAAAGGTATAATTCATTCACATACATACTTGCGCATATAAGTATAACATATAAGTATAAACGCGTGTCTGTACACATTCACATACACCTCTCTCTCTCTCTCTCTCTCTCTAACTACCTCTTTTTTTAGAAAATATTATAATAAAAAAATCCTAATTTAAGTAATTCTTTCCTTTCTTTTTTTAAAGATATATCACATGTGCACCATAACTATACTACCAACAAAACTTACTACCAACAAAACTTCTAAGCAAAAGGAGAGGGAAGGGCGCGGGACTTCATTCAAGTCAATATCAAGTCCATTTACGGCTTAACTTTGTTTTAGTACTGATACACCCCCTCATGTTAAAAAGCTCTTAAAACATGGGAATGAGTAAATTTCCTAAAGATAACACCACCTGAAGGATACCTATATAATTACAACTGTAAATTACCTGGGCAAGCTTAAAACTCGGAGAATTTTCTTCATACTTGGCAATGAAAAATTCACGCAAACTCATGATGTCGGGATATCTACTCTTTATAGAATGAAGTGAAGCCTAAAAATAGCAAAGACATTAATTTGGAGATAGCCTGGAACTGAAATTGCAATTCGCTTAAAGAGCATGAATGTACAGGATTACCGTATCTGGAATAGTCTCAATCAGAGCTGTGTAAGAAGAAGTAACTAGAACTTCATAAGGTCTTAACCAGAGAGGGAGACCAGCTTCTTGGAATATATCTGGCATCAAAATCCAATGATTACAAGCTTCAACTAACTGGTAAAACAATGAGAGAAAAAACCACAACCAGCCTTAGTCCCAAAATTTTGGGGTCGGCCATAGATCCTTAATAGACTAGTCAGGGTCAGCCACATGTACAAAACGATGACAGAAACAGTTTTTTACTATAAATCAGATTAGCATGATAGTACAAGACCCAGCGAACTATGTGGTATTAGAGAGTCAAATTTAGATACAGTTTGTTCATTATATTGACTTATTGAGACATAGGCATTTGTGTTAATGTACTGTCAACAGAAGAAAGTAAAATACACTTTTGGGTGCATTTGGTCACAATTAAGGGTCAACAGTTACATAAAATGAATAGTTGCTTGCAATAAACAAGATAAAGGGGCTTAGCGATGCCATAAGTAATAGTAGAATCATTCAGACATTAATGCAATCGGAGGTTAGCTGTGTGTAGACTGGCAATTATTAGAAAAAGCATATGTTAGGTTATTAATCACAATTCACAACACTATAGAACTATCATGAACTGGACACATTTTCTCATAGAATGAAAAGTGTTATCAATTTACTACTTAGGAAACAAATGAAGAGAATAAAAGCAGAGGGGGGTTTCATTTTATCTGGGGAACATTGATTACACAGACAGCACATTTCACAGACACTTACATTATTACATACATTTTTCATTTTCTTTCCTTTTTCCTTTACTCTTTGCTTTTAAAAGACACTTTTTTATTTTGAAAAGAGGGGGGGGGGGGGGGGGGGGGGGGTGTAGAATAATTGAGCCTATGGATTTCCCCAACATTTGGTAATCCTCCCATATCTCATAAACTCCTCCTGCAATTGGTCAGCGGTATCTAAGAGACTTTACCAACTAGGAAAAGCTACAACTTTCAAATAAACCCTACACTAGAGGTACTTCTGCTATACCTAAAAACCAACATAGCCAGAATAACATGCCTGGGAATTAAAGTACAGAACAACTTGTATTCAAAAGGAAAGTAACAATCCATCTTTAAGACTAATATTGCAAATTCTTTATTTATTTATTTTAAATAAGGAAGAAACGTCAGACTGCTAGCAATACGAACTGTAGTAATATGACTAGCATACCCACTTTAATAAACTCAACCCAAACATGACACAGACATTCACAGTTCTGAGAACCAAAAACTTTTAATTGAAGGAACATCAATTAGACCATGCAAATAAAAATAATTAAATCTAACAAAGATTCTCCCATTGACTCAAAGGCCTTGTATCTATTTTTGATAAGCAAATACAGCTCACACACCCATATGTGATTGATCCCATTCGCCATCCATTGTTTGATGAAAGGAGATGCCATTTGGTGCAAACTTCAAAACTATTGGCCTCAAGGGCAACAAATTATAGGCTCAAGAGTATCACATCTCCATCCAACCATAAGGGTCCATCTGCTTGGAGAGATTTTAGGAAAGATGGAAAAAATGGGAGAGAGTTATTTCTGTGGGTGTTTGGTTAGAGAGAAGAGATGATGGAATATTGGTGGGGTCCAGTTGCTCTCCCCAGGCCCACCAAAAACCAATCTCTACAATTTGAAAAGAAAAGAGGGCTTTATTGCAAAGGACAATTTTGCCCCCTTTTCACATTGAGTTTCACTTCCAGCCAACCTTATCTTCTTTTTTTTTTTTTTTGGTCTTTGTCAACCAAAACCTACGTGAGCAAATTACCAACATTTTTTTTCTTTTTACCAACGTTCTCCACAATTCATTTGGGATTTTTTTTTAAACATTTATTTTAACCAATTTAATTAATCACATTATATATATATATATATATATATCTATATATATATATAAAGAGAAATAAGTTAAAATAAAGTAATAATTATATTGTGTCACTTTCATAATGTGTCCAATTATTTCTTATATACTATGTAATTGGGGCATAAGAATATATTCATACAAACTACATTTTTGCATCCTCTTACTTTTCTCCTCAACCAAATAAATGAGTTTTCCATCTTTTCACTTTTTCATCCTCCCAACCAAACACATATGACAGAAAACTAAATCTCTTCTATCCTCCCACCTTTCGATCCCTTCCCCATTTTATCTCCTCCCACTTTTCCATCCCTCCAACCAAACAAATCCGAAATGAAATGGCAAACATTGAGCACCATGTTTTTCCAGTCATTATACAAAGCAACAATGTCACCCAAAAAAATCCAATTCTTCCTTTATTTTAGCACACATTTTAATTTGACTTGCAGAAGCAATATACAATCCCATATTTTAATGGTATATCTTACTTGAACTCAATAAACAACAGATTAAAAAAAACTACAGATATAAAGAACAACGGTTCTAGGAGGACTAACCAGATAAAGATGGAATCAAGTAACAAGACAAAGAGCTACACAAAAGATGAAATTATATATATATATATATATATATATATAAAATAATTAAAGAAATGACGCCTACCATAAAAGTGCGAAATAAGTTGCACGGCAAGATGCTCTTGCCTACAATCATCACCACTCTTCACAATAACCTAAGTGAAAAGCAAGAAAACGAAATTGTCATTAGTGTCAAAGGCAGTATAATGACCACCACAGGACATATAGAACATATATACAGAGTCCAAGACATGACAGCTATACGGTAACAGACATGAAACCAAACACCGCAACCGTCATGAATTAAAAATGACATACAGCCAAAAGGCAGACACAAGAAAATTTTCCACATGTCCAACAACCGCTGATTCTCCTAATAATGCTGAACATACTGAAGCAAGAATCAAACACATACACAAGGGGTAGTAGTTTTAGATAATTTACTGTAACAAGCGGTAGTAGTTTTGTAACTTTTTCAAAATAATCAACATCCAACAGCAAAGAAGGTACATTGTTTTGGTGACAATCTTGTTCACAACCCCCCCCCCCCCCCCCCCCCCCCCAACACCAGGTAATAAAATCCATAGGTGAAGAAATGAACTTTTTTTTTAATCAATTTTCTAATTAATATTGCTCAAAATCACTACATCCGCTTTTGTTTTTTTAAGGTTTAATAAACAGAACTTACAGAGCGCAAATCCCAACCAGGTAAATTTCCATGAACTGAAGCTCTGCGTATCCTTTCTTTTTTTACCTCCCAAAGTTCACCAGATAAGGCATCACTGGCCTTGGGAGAACTCCCATTAAACTGTTGAGCAATTTGGAAAATGTTAGATATAAGATTCTAAATTTCCACACTAAAACAGAGTGTACAAAATAATCAGTTATCATAAGTGCTCACCCTTGGTTGTGCATCTGTTGAATCTTGACCAGCTCCTTTGAGAGGGAGCCCAGGAGGTGCTTCTCCTTTGGCTGCAGCAGCCTGCAGAAAAGTTCAAAATCCATTAACATCTAAAAATATACTAGCATGAAAGAGACATAGAAGGAAACTAATTTCAAGAAATAAAGGCCCAATCATTCACCAACAAGAATATTACCCTTTATTGAACTTGAAATTTTAACAGCATGACAACTTTAAACGGCACAAATTCACACATGAGCATCTTATTATAACTAGCATATTTATGGATTAAATGTCTATCTTTTTTCTTTTTTTAATGATTGATAGAAATACAACTATCATTTCAAGTATTGGAACTATCTTGTTTTTCCAAATCAGACTTGTTACCAATCAGTGCATAATGTTTGCATCCAAATTGACTTCAACATAATCTTTGTCCCCAAGGCAACCATATAAGAAAAATGGATCCATCTATTCTACAAACAAGATTCTAATTGATGCAAAGTAAGATTTTCTTATATCACAAATATGAACTTTGGTCTATATAAAAAGCAATCAGAATATTGTCTGAGAGCATGTCATTACACATCTGAGGCATCAGACCTTAACAGAAAACCCCACGCATCATTGGTGTATCATAAACATACTAAATCCACCTAGCTAAAGAGCATCCAGATCATAATCCATGAAAGAAGTTTTCATAAAAATTTCAAACCTATGAAATTCAGGAAAGATTCTGTATATATTTCCCATAGAACATGCCCATAAAATTGTTTCCCAAGTCTAAAAGCTTCAACTAAGGGAACCCTGAGACCCCCAACCCCAAAAGAAGTACTGACTGGCTGACCTTAAGCCCTACCTCTTGTTTAACACTTGCAATAAAAAAAGATGATCAGTAATCATTCAACCAGTGGCCTGTGTTGCACTAAACAGTTAGATGAACTAATAAAAGATGACATTCACTATAAAATTACTAATTGGAGTAAACAAAAATCAACTGATAGAACACTTTCATTTTGTAATAAGAAATTCATATAAAGAAATCAGCATGGGGGAGTGCAAGCAAAGTATGCATTAACTGACATCAATAGATCAAAGAAACACTACAAAGATGGTGACTAATGCAGCATTTGTAAGAACGCTAACTGTTAGGCATAAGTAGCATCAACAGAGTGAAGGGCCCACCTTTACTGCCTCTATAGCTACTGTACTTGGAACACGGCGGTGTTCCTTCCGACGTGGTGGTCCTTGATCCTCAATGTCTTCCATTCTAACTCCTGGATCTGCTGTCAGCACTACCCTTACCCACTCCAAATCACTATTATGTGCTGCTCTTGATGTATGAGTAACAGATTCATCACATTGACTACTACTTGACAAAATACAGGCAGAAGCTGAAGTACACTGCAGACTAGCACAATGGATGCCACTGTGTTCAATGCTCTGTAACTGGATGGGCGTTCGCTTCTCTACAGTAAGACTCACATTAACAAACTTCGTTTTTGCATCTGACTTATGCGCCATTGCCTGATCAATTGCTTGAGCAGTTGAACTTGACATTCTATCATTACTATTACGATAAGCCTCCTGGGCAGTCCACAATGGATAAGCCCAAGGAGGTGGCTTTGGCAATAATGCATCTCCATTTGCCAGAGGAATTCCCGCTCTAGAAAGCTTTTGTGAACCAGATGTGTCCTTTGTATTGCTAAAACAAGTTTTGAAAAGGAAACAGAAAGAATGAAACAGTCAAAATCTCTTCATTAACGCTTCTTGTTCTAGAAACCATAAAAATTAGTAACTATTGTAATTCATTTAGATTTTGTAACCTCGGCACTTCACTTTTCAAAACTTCAACGCATATCAGATAAGGTGCCTTTTCCCTAGAATTCAAAAGAACAGCTTCATCTTCAGGTATATGAAGCACACGATACATCCCCTTTCCCATTGGGAAGCAAACTCCTAAAAAATATAAATCAGTATTATTCAACTAAGACATAAAAGCTATATATAACAAATACCCCAGCTAACAGAAAACATATATCAATAGTGCTCTAGAAAAAGTGCAGCGTGAAGGCCTTTCGTTTGGATAAATAAAGCACAGGGTGAAGGCCTATTAGTTAAAGCAGAAAGGATATCGAGAACAAGCAGTGACAAAATAACTCCAATCTTTGATACAAAATTTTCTATGCATGTGGGTATTAAGGGTCCGTTTGGAAACAGTTTATTTAACTAAAACTGAAAACTTTTTGCTAAAAGTACTGTCGATAAAGCTAAAAGTTAGCTGAAATAGTATAGTGAGATCCATGAATAGTACCAAAAAGTGCAATGGAACTCATGAATAGTAGCAAAAATAAGCTAAATAGTAAAAGAAGCTACCCAATATAAGCTTATCCCAAACGCAACCTAATATAACCAAACCCCATGAAAGAACATGAAGAAAAAAACAACACACAGCTTGCTAAAGGCCAATTTTTTTGTTAGCAAGCCTCAACCTTGAGAAAAAATTTGCCTCTTCAGTTTAAGACCATAGTAATAAGAAAAATATATTCCTGCACCCTTGGCCTTGTTAGTTTAGATCACAGTCAAGAAACTAGAGAAGAAATTGTATGTTCACCTGGGACCTCGGAAAGGAGGGAGTTGCTAACATTTAAGTGAAACACCCGACAGACATAACAACAGTTGCACTGACTTAAAAGTGCCTTCAAAAACATCAGCTTATTAAAAAGCAGAATCCCATCATCTTTTTCCCCCCAATAGTAATAAGGACATTAGAAGTTTCTACCCCTCAAAATTAGACCCAAGTATATATTCGTTGAAGTAACATTATATATCAATCTGAAGAAAGATGCATTGTATATCCACAAGTTAACACACCAAACACTTCTGCATATACTTTTATAAGAATAAAGAAACCTTCTAAAGTTGCCCCTTTCTGAAATGTCTTAGACTTGTTTCCAAACAGGCATTCCCAACATCTTCAGAAAATGGAATAGAGAAATAGAAACTATATGCAGAACATACTTTTCTCAAAATTATTGTCATTTTCATAAGTTAAGATTTATGCAAACTTTTACATTAAAAAAGCACATTTTTAGAAACACACCCCTGTTCCTAAAACACCTAACTTGGCATTATTTCATCAAAGATTTTCAGACCAGTATATAGAAAATAATATGCCACTAGTTAAATAATTGCACATAGAAAAATACTCAAAAGCACCATGTCTCTAGATGAGCATCCCAGAACTCAAATCTACGGTGATTAAAGAAGTACCTCCACCATTTTGAGCCTCAGCCACATGCATATTCATATCTGTGAGGGACTAGAAACACATAAATGACAAACACAATAAATGTATTAGAAAAATATTCAAGCAACATATATGTATGTATTTATGTATTGTAAGTAATCTGGACAAAGCATAAAAAAAACATAGCCAACCTCACGGAGAGCACTTTTGCGATCTTCAATTGGAAATACATCAACCAAGCCATATGATGTCTCACATAATGAATGCACGAAGTCCAATGACTCATGATAAGCCCCTTTTCGGTAATGCGATGCAGAATTATTTGGAAGTGGGGGCTTTGCATTTGAGTTATCGATCCGTTGCTTTGGTGAACCAGGACACTTCTGCCAAATTAAGAGAATGGCAAATCAATTAATCAATGTGTGTGCAAGTAAGCATCTCTCTAATAAACCACTTAGGTCAACCCATGGTTCTCTCGACAAACTAAATCAAGGAAAATGTCACCATATCAAAACCTTTCGTCCATGATCCTCATCATGTTATCTACATATCAATTAAATTTAAGGGGGGAAAAACTAACTGGCAAGTATAATTGGCAAAACATTCCATGACTGACTGCAGTTCTGCCTAAGTTACTTCGCTGATAAATTAATCTAATCATCTTCTAAGGATCACAAACAGACGCTCCTGAACAAGTGGCTATAGGGAGTTGCTAAGAGAGAGCAAGCTAATGGATAAACTTCATCTTGCTAATCGGGACGTAGTACCCGTTTGGGTACAGATGAAACGCAGTGCATCTGTGTTTCAGCGTTTTTTTTTCATTGAGAAGCACGTTTCAGTGCTTTTCAATGGGTCCCATTCACTATTTACGAGGCACACAAACCTCTTTTTCCAACAAAACTTTCATTAAAAATAGATCCAACGGCACTATTCACACATTTAAAAATTATTTTGCTACAATGTTTTCAGTTTTTAGCAATATAAGCGAGATCCAAACAGGCCCATAGTTTAATCCCTATTAAATCTGGAGGGTTAGGTATTTGGAAGCTTGGCATTTTAATCAAGCTTCCATGGGGAAATGGTTATGGTTGCTCCACTATGGGCAGGGATTCTCTTTGGAGAAGGGTTGTGGGGGACTAAATACAAAGAGATGAGGGGTCACTAGCATTCAATGGAGGTCACGGGTGCTCATGGGGTGTGTATGTGGAAACATGTGAGAGGCGGGTGGGAGAGATTTTTGAAGCATACAAGATTTTTGTTGAGAATGCAGTGGGATTTTTTTTTTCTTTTATCAAATCTTTTCATGATATTTGGTGTGATGATATGCCTTTGAAGTCTTTTTTTCCTCAATTTAATTTCCATTGCGGTGAATAAAGGTGCTACCATATATGGGAACATATGTAGAGGGTTTTTCCTTTTTTTTTTTTTTTTTTTTTTTGGATAACTTAGTTTTGGCCCTACGCTGTATTTGATTGAGGTCAAAAGGGAGAGGATGGAAAAAGGAGGAAGAAAAATGGACAGCAAAAAGGGCTTTTCTCCCGTTTGGTTCGAGAGAAAAGAGGATGGAAAATAGTGAGGTCGGGGATTTTCCACCCGGGCCAACCATTCTTTTTCTCTACAAATTGAGGAAAAAGGGTAGAGAAAATGGCCATGAACATGAAATTATAACATTATCCCTATTATCCTATTGTTTTTAGTTTCCATAAGGGCATAATAGTAATTAAATTTTTTTCCCCTTCTACTTTTTCATCCTCTCTACCGAACACGCATCATGGAAAACTAAAATATCATCTATCTTCCCACTTTTTTATCCTCCCAACCAAATAGAGCCTAAAAGGAGGAGGGAAAGGAAGATTCAAACTAGTGACCTCCCATTTAAGAGGTGTGGTCCCCAGCCTCTTAAATCACCAATTATCCCAAAAGCTTAAACTTAAAATTTTGGGACAATCGGTAATTTGACATGGTATCAGAGCAAGAGATCCTGAGTTCAATCACTCAACCTCCTCCTATTTAGAATGTTATAATCTCAGGTGTTGGACTCCACTTATTAAGAGGGAGTTTAGGCCGACACGTGAAGGGGAGTATTGAAACTATGGTTAAATAAGTAAATTCACCATTTCCTAACAGTTTACGCTTTTGGAACAATCAGTAATTTGACATAGTATCAATGCAAGAGGTCCTAGGTTCAATCCCTCGTCACCACCTCACCTCCCATTTAAATTTCCACGTGTTAAGCCCCCACTCAATGGCAGCTCAGGTGGCCCATGTGAAGGGGGGTGTTAGATTAAATAAAGAAATTCACTATCTCTCAATAGCTTAAGCTTTTGAAACAATCAGTAATTTAACACAGCCAAATAATTATCTACTCCTTGGGGATTAGAATCCGTGGAAAAACTTTTGGTGTCAATGTTCTCTCATACTTTGCAAGATTGCAAGTTAGAATCTGTCTGAGAAATTATTTTGAGGTCCTTTATAAGACCGAAATAACTGGGAGACATAGGGAGGAAATAGGTTGGTCATTATCCATGAACAGGAAGTCTAATGTCAAATCATACTATTGGTGTTAAAAGGGGATACTAAATCAGATTTTCCTAGGAAGGCAAATATGGACAATAGACTCCTAGGAAGGTAGCTTTCTTTGTTTGAACATCAATTCATGCTATAATCTTGACTATGGATAACCTTCATAGACATGGCATTACCATGTTAATAAGTTGTATGTGTAAGTCTACTGGGGAGACAATCAATCTTTTTTTACATTATGTCATAGTTAGGGAGCATTGGTCAGTAGTTTCTGCCTTGTTTGGAATTCATTGAATAATGCCAACTTGGTGAAGGATCTTTTAGCGTGTTGGTAAAAGAGTGAAGAAACATCAGAATTCCACGAATGGAATGCTATTCCATTACGCTTTATGTGGAGTTTATGGATGAAACAGAACTCTAGGACATTCAAAAAAGTGGAGACCTCAGAGCCGAACTTGAGTTTTTTTTTTTTTTTGGATATCTTTGTTTGAATGGCTAAAGGATATTGGGAGTCTAGAGTGTACTTCTTTTATGATCATCTAGATCTATGCAATTTTAGATGTTACCCCTTTGGTGGGCACCTGTATAGTCCTAGTATACTAGAGATGTACTCATTTTTAATAAAATTTTACCACTTATCATGAGAGAGACAGACCTTAGTTAGAGGCTAACTAGGTTTTTACAAAATTGTTATTGGTACTCTATATGCATGAATACAAGATCCTGTATGTTGAATAGTCAAGATGAGTAGTAGGATCCTACTTTTAAGGCTTTTTTTTTTTTTTTGGATAAGTAACTTAAAAGTTTATTGAAAGAACAAAGCCCCATACATAGGAAATGTACGAAAGAGGCAAAAACATAAAGAAAACAAAGTACAATGATCAAGCAACCCAGAAAGGGAAATACAAGAAAAAGAAGGTAAAACTAAACACCATTCGAGAAGAGTAGAAAAGAAAAAAGACTTAAACTCAAGAATGGACCGTTCGCGATCCTCAAAGCTTCTCGAATTCCGTTCCCGCCAGATACACCACATCAAACAGTGCAGCACAATCCTCCAAATAACTATATTACGATGTCGCCTGAAGTTGCAAGACTAGCAATCCAACAAATCCGCTACCCTTTGCGGCATCACCCAACAAATACCAAACAAGCAGAAGATCATACTCCACATCTCAAAAGCAATAGGACAATGAAGGAGGAGATGATCTACAAATTCCCCACACCATTTACACATGACAACGATTTCATATCAATATCGATCTTCAATCTTCTTCTTTTTTGCATTTTATTTTGAACCAATAATTACTATCCTTAAGCTAGTTCTTGACTCCTAATCTCCAAGGTTGTCAATACCATTTTACTTAGGTAATCTACCTTTTCATTGTAATAGATGTACTCAGTACCCTATCATTCTGCTTAACTATTCACACAGAAAAATAGAGGTGGGTTTTGAAACTAGACTTGCGACTTAGTCTGGATTATTAAATGATGGGATGTGTAATGAAGACAAAAATGGAACAAGGGCCGAGTAATGGGCTAATTTAAATATTGACTAAACCATACCATAAACTTCATGAGTTGACTAGGCTTGACTATAGTATCATTAACACTATTTTGCGAGTTTATAAAGAAATATAATGTAATGAAAATGATTGAAGTATTCTTTCCCTGGTACATTTGGAAGCATATAAAGAAGGAAGGGAATGAAATGAATGTATACTTTTACTATTATGCCATTAAATTTATTTGTGTCTCAAAGACATGAGGATAAAACATAATTTCTCTTCAATTAATGAACAGAATGGATTGTTCTGTCCATATTTTAGAGAAATGCAGAGAGAATGGAATGGAATAGACATTCCTCCTTGGCCATTTCATTCATTCTCATAGAACTCTCAAATAGGAGAACATATGGAATATTCCTTAAAAAACCATTCTATTCCATTCCAAGAAGGTTATAATATAAGGGGCTTGCAGGTTTGATTTTAGCAAACAAACAAGAGAAGCTGTAAAGCAGACATATAGACAAAGGAGGTAGGAGGAACAGATGATAGGGAACACCAATTGAATTTGCTAGTGATGAAAGATGGAAAATAGGAGCCAAATACAAATAAGGTACAACAGTTAGCATTGCATGCTCGAGGATAAACATATACTAAGATCAACAATGATTCTCTTTGTTTGTGATTTTTTTAAGGTTAAATTGCATTTTTTGTCCTCAACCTTTGACCATTGTTTCAAACTCAGTCTTTATACTTTAAAATGTTTCAAGAGGATCCTTAAAATCATTTGGTGCATGGAAAATGTAGACATAACAAACAAAATTCATGATACCGAAGTCACTTTGATGACATGCCATAAATTGTGTTTGCCACGTCAACAATTTCCATCCATTATATGACAATAAGGACCCACTTTCTTCTTCTTCTTCTTCTTCTTCTTCTTCTTCTTCTTCTTCGTGTTTTTTTTTTTTTTTAATTTTTTTTTTTACACCAGTACAAATCTACAATGTAAGAGTACTGGTCAAATATCATTGAAAAAAAAGGAAATACCTATTCTCTCTGTCCCTATATTAGTTGATTTTTTTTTTTTTTTCATTGGCACCAGGTGTCTAGAACAGAGCCCCAACTAATCCTGGGGGTGCACAGGCCCACGGCAAGGAGTTTCCCGCAAGTGCACCTCGGGTAATTCAAGGGGCAATTAAATTCCCCCAGTCCGATGGCCCCAAGGGAGTGAATGCACGCATGGCTGCTCAAACCCAAGACGTCCAGGTTTCATGGCTCATCCCAATGTTGATATATTAGTTGAATATTATCAACACCGCCTTATAATTGACCTTAATACATTCATTTGGTCAAATTTCAGATAAACATGACCTAAAAGATATTGAACACATTTTGGCATAATACAAGCTTATGTTTGATACCATATCCTTTTCAAGAAATAGCTACAGTTTAAAACTTTTGCCCCTTTTTTTTTCATTTTATTTATTTACTACCATCCCTATTCCATTCCTATAGATATCAATTGCATTGTAACAGATTTGAGTCTCATATTCCTATCTGCATTTTACAATTCACAAATTTTCTTGTAGACAAACTTACTACACTCCCACTAATCATTTGCTAAGACAACTCAAACTCAACTACTTGGATCATTACCATATTTCAAGTTGCAAATCTAGGCCTACTTTCTAGTGCTAAATTATTTATCCCCGCCAAGACATGACATTCAAGAGTCAATGTGCCAATGCAAACCAAAAATGAATAAATAAACCAAAAATGTTAGATGGAAATTTGAAAGGTGGCAACTGCAATGTACACAGTATGTTGCTACTAGAACAACCTTCCCATTGGGGACATCAACAAAACTAGCAAATTTACATTCTGCAATTACTTTCATGATCTATTCTGAAACTTTATTAATACCCTGGCCTGAAAGTTGGAAAAATGTGTCAAAAACTAGAGTACATGGGATAATACTAGCTTTCATATACTACAGACACAAGAGAGTATAATTGGGAATTCCACATGAATTGAAGAACCTAGAGTGCACACAAGCATTAAATAGTGTCAATCATCAAATGTTCAGATAACATTCTACAACTGTAGAATCTGATAAAACCAAAAAGGGAAACATATCTTCTATTCTGATGCCAAAACATAATTTGGAAATAAAAGAGTGCTGGAAAGTGAAGGCCATGCTTACAAATTAACAACAAAAAAAAAAAACCAATTCTAAACTGACCTCTTTGTGCTTCTTTGAACCAAACAGCTCCGAGTCTTCAACTGAACGGTCACGATCCCTAAACAACTTGCGGAAAAAATTCTCAGTTCCTGGACTACTTTCAGACAAGCTACTGACGTTGTTGTTTTCATTTGCTGCAGTACTTTTGGAATCTTCTGGGTGCACACGAAACACTCTTCGGAACAATGAAAAGTCAGAAGGCTCTTCTTCCTCAGCATTTGCACTCCCCTCATCAGTTTTATCATGTGAATCTTTCTTGTCATCAAATTTATCTTTAAAGAATTTCCGGAAAAACCCTTCTTTTTCATCATCATCGACTGATTTTGAACTTTTCTCTTCAGAATTTGCCGTATCTTCATCTTTCTTGTCCTCAGATTTATCTTTAAAAAGTTTCCGGAAGAACCCCTCTTTTTCATCATCGTCAACAGATCTTGAACTTTTCTCTTCGGAGTTCACCATATCTTCATCCTTCTTTTCCTTATCTTTAAATAGTTTCCGGAAAAACCCCTCTTTTTCATCATCTTCAACAGATTTTGAAGATTTTTCTTCAGAGTTGACCATATCTTCATCCTCCTTCCTCTCACTCCCATCCTTCTTGTCCTCAAACTTATCTTTGAAAAGCTTACGAAAGAATCCTTCTTTTTCATCGTCTTCAACTGATTTAGAAACCGATTTATCCTCAGCATCACTCTTGCTATCACGAAACAACCTCTTAAAAAACCCGTCTGAGCTCGATGTCAAATCGTCATCCTCGCCTCTACTATCCCTCAAAAGCCTCTTAAAAAACCCATCCTTTTCAGAGTCATCATCATCTTTCTCTGAGGACTTCCTAAAAAGCAACACATCTCGAACCCTTGAGCCCCCCTCATCCTCACCTCTACTATTGTCCCTTAAAAGCCTTCTAAAGAACCCATCCTTTTCCGACTCATCCTCGTCTTTCTCAGCGGACTTCCTAAACAACAATGCATCTCGAACCTTTGGACTTGGAATAAACTTCTTCAAAATGTTGTTTTCCTCGGAAGGCAAGTGACTACCATCCTCTTGCAAATTGCTTCCCGAAGAAGGGGAGAAGGACAGAGATAGAGATAGAGACTTTTGGGTAGGTGGAGAAGATGTTAGTGACAACAAGCGCTGTTTGGATGATAACAACTTATTCAAGACTTGATTTTTACTTCCAGGGCTGGAAGATGTGACAGTCACAGGCCGAATCAAAGGAGGCCACTCGCCCATCAAAGTGGCTGCAAGCTGACACTTCTCTTGAATCCTACTAATCCCTTCATTATCATCTGAATCCTCAATCTCGGCCATCAAAAACCAATGCACCTTCAAAGCAATCTTCAAGGACTTGGAGCATATATCGATCACAAACTTATCCAAAGAAGGGCTGGGCTTGTGCACCATGAGGTAACAAACTTGAAACAAATAGCTCTCGATACCGGGTAATGGCAGAGTGTACATTCTATTACAGAGGTAATCGCGAACCCCGGGGTGATCATGCTTGTACAAATAGCTAACCGCGATCCATTCGCAGAAAAACGCGGAGTCGAAGAAGCGAATGAGCCAGCCGTTCTCGCCGGACTCACTCGCCCGGTTGATTTGGGAGGTGATCGTAATCTCACGCGGAGACTCATCGGAGTCTCGTAGACTCAGTCCTAGAAGCCTCACCATTTGGTTTTTCTCAATCTACCATTATCATTTTTTTTTTAAATTTAAAAATAAAACCCTAACATAACAACAACAACCACACCTCAAATCCAGAAACCCTAGGTTCCTAATACTCACAAACACATATAAAACTAATCACAAGCGAATCAGAGCACAAAGAAATGAAGTTTCTAGAGAGAGAGAGATTTGCTTACGCGGAGAGGGAGAGAGAGAGAGAGAGAGTCGAATCGGATTCTGGAGAGTAGAGATACGAATAGAAGAGAGGGAATTTGAAAACAGGTGGAATGAGAGAACGACGTCGTATTGGTGCTTCTTGCTGCGGTGATGCTTGGTCGTCGTCGTAGTGCTGTGCTTTGCTTTGCTTTGCTTGTTGAATTGAAAAGGGAAAGGAAGGAAGACGGTGGTGAATAGTGAATGGTGATTGGTGGTATTACTTTTCTTATTTCACATTTTATTTTATTTTATTTTATTTTTGTTGGGAAATTACTATTATTTACAAGTAGAAGTAGTAGTAGAAGCATCAGATCATATCAGAAAGAATAAAAAGTTAAAAGGAAATGGTGAACAACAAAAAAAAAAAAAAAAAAAAAAAATGAATGCTTCTACGTGCAATAACGTGTGAGGTGGGGGTGGAGGTTCCTTCCTTCAATTTCCCTCCAACAAGGGTGAAAGAATGTGTAACGTAAAAGCATATTTTAGGAATTCCAATTCCCCATTGTCAAGAGATTTTAAATTTTGAATTTTTACCATCATCGTCATCCCTCATCATTCACTCGTCAACCTGGTTCGCTTTATGGGCTCCGTAGGATATGTGTTTCTATAATCTTCCCCACTCTACTCTTTATTTTTTTTTCTTTTTTTTTATAAATCATGATAAAATTATTTGTATTTGAGTTTTTTTTTTTTTTTTGATTTATGGGTTTAAATAATATTTTGATAGTGGTTCATTAAATATTTTAGATCAAATTATAATGGCACTTAAAAGAAATAACATTTTAAAATTTTATATATAAGTTAAATAACTTACATAATTTTATTCTACTAATACCACTCATCCAAACGAATACTTTTTTTTCTTTTTTTTATGAGTGAGAGTTTAACAATTTTATTGAATAACATTAAGAGGTTACTACATCTGCTACTAGTGCATCACCGAGAGTTAAAAAGAAGATTCTCCAACCATACCAAGTCATCTGCATGAGTCTCAAAAAATAAAAGTTAACTTATGAACAACACTTTTATAGCCACTACAAACAAAATAGTAACTTCATAAATGAGTTTGAGCAGGGGGGAAATGAAAATAATTAAAAAGAGGCTAAAGGCATTGTGTCAATTGTTATTGAGGGCGCTTTGATAAGCACCATACCACCTGGTCCAAGTGTTGATTTAAACTTTGACTACGATTTTTCAATTTCTTACATTTTTGTTTTTTTTTTAAAGATAAATAAGTGGTTTTTTATTATGATGGATTTTTTTATTAGATTAACCCTATTGGGACTTTTTTTTCTTTTCTTTTTTTGTGTACCACTAGAAGAGGGCCCTTGATAAATTTGGGTTTTTTTTTTTTAAGAAGGCCTAAAACTCCACATCAATCTAAAGATGACCAATAGCTTCCAATGCACTTCTTAGAGCATTATTATTGGTGGAGGCATATAGCTATAATGCTATTTTTGCCTCCTCAAACTAGAAAATATGGTGCTACATTAATGGTGCCATAGCTAAAAAAATTTAGCTACATGCTACAGTACATAGGTACTAGTACCAAACACAAGCACACAAAGTGATCTTGTTCCTGGAACGTAGATGCAAGTTTCGTCTTGCAACATGCAAGTAGTCTGTAGTCTCCCCCTGTAAAACTCCCTGTTTTTGCTTTCTCTTCTCTGTTCCTTCCGTTACTTCACCACTTTCCCTTACCCCCCCCCCCCTCCTCCTCTCCCACCCCCCTGTACCTGTACTGACATCTGACGAAGATGGCCAAGGCACTTGAGGAAATCTGGAAAAAGCTAACCTTTACCAAGGAAGAAGATGAAGGAATAACCCCAACAAAGAGACTACTCAGGCCGCTAGAGAGATCGAAAAAAACTATCTCATCATGAAGATTCTCACCCAAAAAGCATCAATACTAAAGCTTTGCGAAAAACAATGAGACTGGTATAGAAACCAAACAAAGGAGTCTGAATTTCAGATATAAAGGAGGACTTATTTATGGTTAAGTTTGGCGACAAAAAAAGACAAACAGAGGGTTCTAGACATGTGCCCATGGAGTTACAATAAAAACCTTGTCCTACTCCAAGATTTCGACGGTGAATTTGCGCCAAAGGAAATCCGACTCCACTGGTCCCCTTTTTCGGTCCAAATACACAATCTTCCCCTGAAAAGCAAAACAAAACAAACTGGATGGATGATAAGAAGCAAACTTGGAGAGGTTATGGATGTGGATGTTCCGGAGAATGGTGTTCAATGGGGATGCTATCTGAGAGTCAGAGTTAAGATTGATGTAACGAGGAAGCTAGTCCAGGGAAAAAAGATAAAGGCCGAAAATGATGAGCAGCGGTGGGTCTTCTTCAAGTACGAACGACTCTCAAACTTCTACTACCTATGTAGAATGCTTGGGCATGGTGAAAAAGAGTGTGATAAGGATGGTCTGTCCGGCATGGGAGAAGAGAAAGGTGCTTACCAATACAATGCTTGGCTCCGAGGCAAACCTGGCAGACAAAACTCCTCTGATTCTTGGAGCAATGACGCACAAGGCCAAAGTAGCCATAAGCCGAAAGACCGGCAACGTACTAAGCAGAACGTCAACCATGGCCTCCTTTTCTCCCACGTGACAACCGGAGTAGGTGAACCACACACAAGCGGCGTGGTTAGTAGTCCCAGGGGAGCATCTGACACACCTATGCCCTGCCCAAAAGTCATGCCAAAGCTACCCATTTCAAAATCTACAAAAAGTTTAGCTTGAAGCAGTGAGCCAAACCCTACAGAAGGTTACGCTACCAAAGCTGAACTCTCCCAAAAGCAAGTAAACTCCGGAGGTAATGTCTCCTCAAACCCAACTAAGTCAAGCACCTTGGAAGCAAGTGAAGTACGCGCGAATGATAGTGACAAGAGACAAATTGGCAGCAACCAAGGATATGGAAAATGTTGTTCTGCAAGCAACGACAAAAGTTGAAAAAAGTCAAAGAATACAATGGGATATTAATACTGGGCTTACGCCCGTCGCCTATGATATTTGAGAATGAAGTGGACTGGGTTGATGACCCGGCTAGGCCCAAGGGAAGTTTTTGGAAGCGTATTACTAGAAGTGGTGAAATAAAAAGCCCAACACCTATCACTAACAAAGGAGCCCAAAAGAGAGATGGCCCAACTCTCTTATAGGAACTTGACCCGAACTCCATCTCCTTGAAGCAAAAGAAAGGAAAGAAGTCAACTGAGATTGCATAAGAAAACAAACACAACATGGTTGGTGATATGGCGGAGGTTACAGTGCAACCCCGCTCAGCCCAATGAGTATCTTATCCTAGAATTGCCGAGGGCTTAGGAACTCTCAGTCAATTCTTGCACTCACCAAAATGGTGAAAGCTGAAGCTCCCCTTTTGATCTTCCTCTTGGAGACAAAAGCCAACATAGCACATATGTCAAAGATTCAGACAAAGCTAGACTACACGCAAGGAATAATAGTCTCGAGTGATGGAAAAAGTGGAGGTCTCGCCTTTCGATAGAAAGAAGGCACAACTATTTGGACCCATAAGTATTCAAACTCCCACATTGACATCATCATTCCTGATTTTGTAAATGGCCAACATTGGAGGGCCACGAGTTTTTATGGCCACCCTGATACGCAAAAGAGACATACATCTTGGAAGTTCTTAGAACATATACATGCACAACTTGAACTCCCTTAGGTTGCTTTTGGGGACTTCAATGAGATTACTCACGCTGATAAAAAATGTGGATGGGCAACGAGGAGTGCTGAGCAAATGATAGCATTTAGAGATGCCCTTGACTTTTGTGACCTCCAAGACTTAGGCTTCAGTGGCCCAAATTACACATGGTGCAATGGAAGACTTGGGCAACAACGTACGTTAATTTGCCTTGACAGAATGGTGGTAAACTTCACATGGCGAGCCATATTCCTCGGAGCAAAGGGGCAACATCGATCCATGGCGACCTCTGACCACTACTCCCTATTGCTGCACTTAACCCATTGATGCAAAGCTTGGAAAATGAAAGCCTCGTTTCTGTTTTGAAACGATGTGGTTGTGGGACCCAGCATGCAAAGAAGTCATGGAATTAGCTTGGAATAGTATTAGCACTACAAATGAGAACCACACCATCCAAGCTAAAGTAAAGAATTGTCAGGACCAACTCCAATGGTGGAACAAAACCGTTTTTTGGGCATATTGATAAGCAGCTAAAGAATAAGCATTCAGAAACTTGAGTCCCTTAACACGCTACATGAATATGCCGAGGATATTCAACATCTTCAGAAAGATATAAATGAGCTAATGGATAAGGAAAATGACATGTGGCACCAGAGATCACGAGCTCTATAGATGCAAGAAGGAGACCGCAACACCAAGTTTTTCCACTCTACAGCAACTCAGAGGCGTCGAAAAAACGCTATCCTGGGGCTACAAGATGACTTGGTTGCTGGAGAGACAATGTGGAGGACATAGAGACTATTGTGTTGGACTACTACACTTCCATTTTCCATTCAAACATGCCATCCACTTTGAGGCAGTAGAGGAAGCTCTTGAACCAAAGGTAACACCAGAAACGAATGCTACTTTGCTCAGTGAGTTCCACTATGATGAAGTCAGAGATGCTCTCTAACAAATGCACCCACTTAAATTCCCAAGACCCGATAGTATGCCACTTGTCTTTTTCCAGAAATTTTGGAATATTGTCGAGTCAAATGTTACAGAATGTGTTCTTAATGCTTTAAATTCTGGTATCATGCCCTCTAATATAAATGCCACACACATATGCTTAATCCTAAAAAAGTCCAATCCACAAAAAATCACAGACTACCTCCCCATTAGCCTCAGTAACGTTCTTTCCCATATCATGTCAAAAGTCTTGGCTAACTGCTTAAACAGATTCTGCCTGATGTCATTAGCACTTCCCAAAGTGCTTTTCTCTTTAATAGGTTGATCACAAACAACGTATTGATGGCGTTTAAAACAATGCACCATATCAACCAAAGGCGGAAGGGGAAGGATGGTCTCATGGCCATCAAGCTTGACATGAGTAAGGCTTTTGACAGAGTTGAGAGGCCATGCTTGGAAAGGATCACGAGGAAAATTGGCTTCCACAACCATTGGATTTCTTCGATGATGATGTGCATCACAATCGTATCATACTTGGTCTTATTAAATGGTGAACTGCGAGGAATGATTAGGCCAACCAGGGGGATCCGACAAGGCGATCCAATATCCCTCTACCTATTTCTATTATGTGCTGAGAGACTCTCGGCCATGCTTAAAAAGGAAGAACTCCAAGGCCACATCAAAGGTATCTCGATTTGCCGTGGAGTGCCATCCATCTTGCACCTTCTATTCACGGACGACAACCTAATATTCTGCAAGGCCAATATGAGTGAGTGTAACAAAGTTTGGAAGGTGTTGAGTGACTATGAGGCAGCCTCGGGTCAGCAAATGAACAGAGAAAAAACTTCACTATTTTTCAACAAAAACACAAAGCATAGAAATCCAAAAATCCATCAAAAGCCTCTTTGGAGCCCAAATTATAAAGTAGCATGACCAATACTTGGGACTCCCTTCTCTAATCGGCAAAGGTAAAAAGAAAGCTTTCAACAAGCTAAAAGACCAGGTGGGGAAAAAGATAGCGGGATGGAAATGGAAGCTCCTCTTAAATGCGGGTCGAGAAACACTCATTAAAGCCGTCGCCCAAGCGGCTCCAACCTATATGATGAGTTGTTTCAAATTACCAGAATAACTATGTCGAGAACTTGGCTCCATTGTTAGTAGGTTTTGGTGGGAGTAGAAAAATGAAGAGAGGAAAATCCCTTGGAATGCTTGGGATAAGCTTTGCAAGCCGAAGGTTGAAGGGGGCATGGGCTTTAGGGATTTAAAGGCTTTCAACCTCGCTCTCTTAGCAAAACAAGGCTGGCGCCTCATGTAGAACCAAAACTCCCTGTTCCACAAAGTCTTCAAGGCTAAGTACTTCGCAAATGGTACATTTTTGGATGCATAACTTGGCAAACGGCCCTCCTTCGCATGGCAAAGAATTATGGCTGAAAGATGTTATTCTTAAAGGCACTTGATGGAACACTGGCAATGGTGCAAAAGTTCAAATCTGGGAAGACAAATGAATGCCAACCCCGTCATCCTGCAAAGTGGTGAGCCCTCGAATGGCCCTGAGTAATGGAGATTATGTTTCATGTCTAATTGACCAAGAGCTGCATGCATGGAAAGCAGATGCTATACACCGTATCTTCCTGCCATATGAAGCTCAAGTAATATTAGGCATCCCACTTAGCTCCCTCCCCACTGAGGATCGTCTAGTCTGGACCATAACACCAAATGGGGTCTTCTTTGTTCGCAGTGCTTACCACATGGCCAAGAAGCTTCTTGACAGCCAAGTTGAAGGACAATGTTTAGACAACTCAACAATGAAAGCCCTATGGAAGTTGATATAGGGTCTGAAATGCCCGAGCAAAATCCAAAACTTTGCTTGGCGAGCTTGCAAGAACATACTTCCAACGAAGACCCGACTTCAAGACTGCCACATTCCAATTGAAGAGGTTGAAACCACAAGGCATGTCTTTTGGAAATGCCACTTAGCCAAAAAGGTATGGACTACCCTCAAGATTCACCCACCTAATCAGTCATGGAAGCCTTGTGATTTCATAGATATACTCTGACTATTCTAGGAAAATCACTCCCATGCTGACATGGAAATCCTTATTACCACGGCATGGGGCATTTGGAACAATAGGAACAACATTAGGCAGGGAGCCACTTCAAAAACTGCTTCAAGAATCATAAATGATGCCCACCGATACATTATTGAGTATCAGAAAGTAGCAAGCCACCCCACGCCCAGGCAAGCAGTATCCTCTGCCAAATTTTGGAAACCTCCGCCCCCAGATTGGTACAAAATAAATGTTGATGCCGTGGTGTTTGTTGAAGTGGGACAATGTGGCCTTGGGGTCGTGATCCGTAATGACAGTGGGCAACTCATGGGAGCGCTTTCAAAAATGCTCCTGTATCCGCTAGGAGCAATGGAAGCAAAGGCCAAGGCTGTGGAATGTGGGATCATCTTCACATGGGAGTTGGGACTCAGACAAGTCATTGTGGAAGGAAACTCACAGGTGGTAATTCATGCACTCAACCGAGGGACCACTACCCCCCTGCCAATCCAGCAAATCATCTCTGGTGCTCGGACCTAGCTGCCAAACTTTAGATCATGGAAAGCAATTTTCACTCAACGTGATTGCAACAAGGCAGTTCATTTAATGGCTAGGCACGCTAAAGACATTGTTGACTGTTTAATATGGGTGGAAGATACTCCCCCTCCCATTGTATCTCAAATTCAATATGATGTAATTTCCTTGAGTCTTACCCATGTTGAATGAAATTTACAAATTTTTCCCTATCAAAAAAAGAAAAAGAAAAAAGGTACTAGTACCTTTTTACTGTAGCAAGTAGCTACTAGTTTTAAATTTTTTTTTATTCTATTGCTCCTTTTTTTTATTCTTTCTTTTTTCTTTCAAATTCAGCTCATATCTCTCTCTCTCTCTCTCTCGTTACTCCCTTCTCTCAAACCAAAACTCCTCTCTTTCTCTCTCATCTCAGACCAAATCATGTCATGGGTCACAGCATGGGTCATGCCGTGGATCACGTCCTTGCCACCACCCTTTAATCCATTTCTTTTCTATCTTTGCTTAGATCGTAATTTGGGTGTGTTGGTTGTGATTGGGTTTTTTTGTATGTGTTCATATGATTTTGGTGGCTATGGTGTTTAATTTTTTTATCCTGTGCGTTTGGTGGCAGTGGCGGTGGTGATGGTGGTTGTGGTGGTAGTTTGGTGACTATGGGTTTGGTGGCTATGGTGGTGGTATGGTGTTTGATTTTTTTTTCTTTGGGTTTGGTGGTTCTGGTGGTGATGATGGTGGTTTGGTAGCTGTGGTGGTGGTGATAGTGGTGGTTTGGTTTTTTATCTTGTTTGTGGGTTTGATTGTGACTGTGGGTTGTGGTTGAAATGGTGGTTTGGTGGCTATTTTGGTTGTGGTTGAAATGTTGGTTTGGTGGCTGTGGTTGTAGTTGCCGTGGGCTGTGTTGGTGGTTGTGGTTGTATTGGATTTGGTTGTAACAGTGGGTAATGGTTGTGGCTATGGTGGTGGTGGTTTGATTTTTTTTCTTGTCTTGGGCTGTGGTTGTCACATGGAGGTTGTTGCTGGTGGAGTGGTGGTGGAGGTAGTTGTGGCTGATTGAAAGGTTTTTGTGGTGGATATTTTTTATTTTATTTTAATGAGTTCTTTATATTATTTTAATCAAATAACTAAAAATATAATCTATTGATGTTTGGTGTATTGTAAAGTGAATAGATAAAATAGATAAAATGACTTTTGTAGGTGCTAAATAGTCAAAATTTTGTCTCCACCAATATGGATGCTCTTAGGCCCATAAGAGAAGTCAGGCTTAAAATCTAAAAAGTGAGACATGCACATATAATAATGGGCTTTGATATGTCCAGTGGTAAGGCAAATGTCAAAATAATATAAATCTAGCAAAGTGAAGAAAACAAAAGGGTAAAATACTATTTTGATCCCTAAAATTTACTAAAAATTTGTTTTTTATCCCTAAACTTTAAGAAATTCATTTTTCATTCTTGAAAGTTCTTATTTCATCCCTAAACTATTGAATTTTTTTTTCTTTAAACTTTACTAAAAGTTTGTTTTTCATCTCTAAACTACTGAATTTTTTTTTTAATTTTTTCATCATTATTTTTATCTCTATACTATTCAAAAAAACTCTTTACAAAGTTTAGGGATGAAAAAAGAATCTTTTAAAGTTTAGGGATGAAAACAAACTTTTAGTAAAGTTTAGGGACTAAAATAGTATTTTACCCAAAACAAAATAGTTCTTGCCAAGTGATAGAATGAGACCAATTATTACACCACCAGAGGTCAAATGAAAATACACCTCTAACAATAAGCTAAAACAAATAAGTCTTAGAAATTTGTACATTAATGCCCTCTGGTCTGGATGAATGGGGTTAAATTGGAGTGTAGTAAAAGGAGAAGAGTATGTTCAATCAGTTGTGCACAACAATGGATTCACTGCATTTTTTTACTTTTCAACTAGCTTAGATCTTCTCAATGATATGTATTTACCTTCTTTAGTGTAGTGGAGTGAATGATGGAAAGTAAGGTGTTAAAGAGGATTTTCTTACATATTTTTTTTTTAATATGGATGAGATGGTGAAAGTAGTATTAAGGAATGAATCCCTTTGTTAAAATAAAGGACTTCTTCTATATAAGAGTAAGAAATGTCCAATAATCCAAGTTCTAAAGGCAAAGCCAACACATAAGACAAAAGAAAGAAATGTTTTAAGTCAGTTGGTTCTCTAATAAAGGGTGTAAGTTGTCCCAAATCCTAAAGCTGGTTCAAGTGGTTGATAAATGATATTAGCCAGTGAGAGACTTGTTGTGCACTAGCTTTTTAAGAGCCTAATAAGTGACTATTTCAGCATGTCAAGTTTCATGTGAAGGTTTTTCTTATAAACTACTAGAACTATTAAAAATACCAAATTGACCCTTCAAACCATAAACCCAAGTTTTCCCCATGAAAGCTCTTGTGCTTATGCTTGGATTATGAGATAAAGTTTTGTGATGTCTTTCTTGATATGTAATGAGTGATAAGAAGTAGCAGATTTCCTGAGCCTTTCTAGGATTTCGGCCATAGTTTTTTTTAGCTTTAGCTGTGTATCAAAGCCGTTCTGTTGCCTTAAATATTTGTTTGCTAACGAGGAACAAGAGGTGACGTGGCAAAAAGATAGACTTATACCCGAACAAAGTTTCTCCGACTAGTTTGAAGAAAAACCTTTCAAACTCCTCATATATCTTTATATTAAATGTGAATTTTAAAAATTTAACCGTTGGATTGCATGTTTTTATTATATCCTTCATGCTTGCAAAATTTTAAGAAGATCAAAGATCAATTGTTATGTCATCAAACAAATGTTAAAATTTCAAATTTTTGTGATCTAAAATTATGTATAAAAAATAGGTATATTGATCAATGTACATAACACCACAAAGGCATGGGGGAATGCATAAGTGGTTGAATCTTGACCTTACACGTGGAGTGGTTGTGAGCAAGGGGAGAGGAAGCATTGGCTAAAGGATTTTGTCTTAATCCGTGTTAAAGGCGTGATTGCTTTGGGAAGGAAGTAAGATTTACACCTGACATGGTACTCAAGCACTCACAAAAAGAGAGATAGTGACTTTCTAAGGTCAAAGGTTATGAGGACACCCTTTATTGGTTGAATGCACTATGAGTCATCTCAGAGACACGTGTACCAATCACAGTACTCTTGATGTTCCTCTCAATGTCCAAGACTTGTCTCCCAAGCAGTGGCAAAGCTACCTACCTACAGGTCCTAGTGCCACGCTGGCACAGTTCTTATCACATAGTCAGTAGATAATATCACAGCTGTGAAAAGGTCCAAAATAGAAAATGATGACTTGACACTTGACACTTGTCCTTGTACTTACCACATTCCTTAGAGTATAAAAGGAACATGTAGCTATGCTATTATTGCAATAACCCAAGTAGATATTTTGATATAAAAGTGGAGAGTTGGTAGGAAAGAAAGACAACCTAATTGTAAACTGATCTTTTCACACATAATACAAGCAGAACCAAGCAAGAATGTTATCTTCTTACTCGAACCGTGGTTTTTTATCCTTTCTTCAGGGTTTTCCACATACATCTGGTGTCTCTTTAGTAATCAATTTATTCTTCTTCTTTAAATGTGCATCTTTTTCATGTCCTATTATTACTTTCTTTTTCTTGTTTGAGTATCATGTCAAAACTTGTATCTTTTCGAGCTTTCTCATGTAGATGTATTGTTAGATAACTTATTTCACTTCTCTATATAAGCTCAAACTAACTTGCACTATTAGATGTACTGGTCCCTTTTTTTTTGGCAGAGAAGTAAGATTTGAGCTTTGAACCATTTATGTGAAGTAGTAAAATTTGGGCTTTAAACTCATTTCATGATGTGAGAAAAAATAATAGTCCATGAGTCTAATATATGATCTAGAGAAAATAAAGATTTTATGCCCGATTTGTGAAGTTTTTTTTTTTTTTTTTTGGGAGAATACTGAGTATTTGACACACACATGGAGAGATGGGAGAAAGTCTCAAAGAAATTGACAATGGTGTATATCCAAAATATTGATAAGTAATGTGGGCATTGAATCCATTATGTGATATAGAGAAAATATTGGTAGTGAGCCCGTCCCTTGAAGTGAAGAGAATTTATATGGTATGACAGCCCAATCCAAAAATATATATGAAATTCTTGGCAAGAAAGCCAACCTGTGTAGTTTGATAAAATTTGGGCATTTTTGGGCTTTAATGGAATTTAATGCAAGATCCATTATTCTTTAGTTGTGTTAAATAATGTTGATGTCGTTGTGTTGCCCAGTAAAATTGTGCCATGTGACATAAAGAAAAAAAAAATTGACATTGAACATATTCTATATTTGATACGTTTCCAATTTATCAAATTAAATATTTATTGATGTATTATTGACTCTAGGCCTAGTCCTGTTGCCCTTTTTATCATAAGGCCCACTTAAGTAGATTTACTATTATTCATTGAATAAGGAATTTCAACAAAATTTAAACACAAAACTTAATTAGTAATTTTTCATCTCAACAAGCCAGAAAATTGATTTTAAGTTTAAAAATTTATAATCTGAAATATTAAATAAATGTTATCTATAATATTTAAATATTAAAAAATTTCACTTAAATTTGTGGTTTAAGGCCTCAAATCATATTGAATTGGTCATGTATTTATGAGAAATAAATTAATAATTTAGGAATTCAATAATTGTTCTTTTAATGACCTATTAAAATAATAAACTTTACTACCGTGTATTTTTGGCGTGATGATCTATACTTGTAGAGTGGGAGAGGTAAGGGTCGGAATTCAAGTTTATAAGAGGGAATTTCACATACATATACACTTAAATTAAGCTAAAGAGTAAAATTTCTATTTTTTACAAAAAAATTTAATACTAATAATCAATTTTAAACCTATACTGCTATGCATTCATGTTTATTTTGAATAACTTAAAATCGTTCCTTCTAAAAAAAAAAAGCATAATTTATTAAAAAAATCCTTGATTTTCATTTAGAAAAAGAGCAATATTGTGATGTCCAATCCTACTCCTTTATTTATTTTATAAGTACATCTTTAATATAAAAATGCACATTGACATCATAAATATATATGTGTGTATATATATATATTTGTAAATTTAGAATATATGAATTGAACAGGTAGCTCCTAAAAAAAAAAAAAAAACAAGAGAGAGATAGGACATTTCCAATTCTTCCACCAAAATCTAGGAATTTCATTTCACAATAACCTCTTTTGCCAAATCAGAAGCTGCATGATTACACATTTACACTTGGTTCTTTTTTTTTTTTTTTTTTGATACAAGATAAAAATTATGTTCTAGCCTAATCTAAGTGTATATGTATATGAAGCTCCCTACAAAAAACTCGATTTTTAACAGCGGTTGTAACCACTACTAAATTTAAAAAAAAATGACGCTGAAAGTCATATTGGTCTATACCAGCGGTTTTCTAAACCACTGCTACAACTTTAATAACTGCTGTTAAGTTGCTATCGCTATAGGTCACTATAGGTTATAGCAGCGGTTTTAGGAATCGCTGGTATAGAAAACATCTATAGCAGCAGTTTATACTGCTGCTACAGAATTAAAAACTGCTAGTAAACACAACTTTACCTTTTGGAATTAATTATTTATACCAACGGTTATGTAATTGTTGCTATGGATTTTTTAGTAGCAGTTCATAGAACCCTTGCTAGAGAATTAAAAACCGCTAATACACATGGCCCTTCCTTTCGAAATTAATTATTTGTACCAACGGTTATGTGACCGCTCCTATAAATTATTTAGCAGCAATTCATAGAACTGCTGCTAGCGAATTAAAAAAACCGCTACATAGGGCCTTTCTTTTTGAAATTAATTATTTATACCAGTGGTTATGTAATTGCTGTTATAGATTCTTTAGCAGCAGTTCTATAAACCGCTACTAAAAAAAATTTAAAATGTTTGTATACCCTTCCCTTATTTCTAGCATGAATTATTTTTAACAGTGATTTTGTGAATTGCTACTAGATATTCTTTAACAACAGTTTTATAGAACACTGCTATAATATAAAATAAAAACCGCTAGTTCTCCCATTCGTACACTTTGTTATAAATTAGTTATTGCAGCAAAAAACAACTGCTACTATAGGTTCCATACAAGGGCAGTTATAAAAATTGATACTGAAGGTATAAACTTTATTGAATATTACAAAAATATTTTTTTAATTAAATTTTTCCTTGAAAATTAGTAATATAACATGTTTGGAATGTTATTAAAATCCACAATTCCAAAAATCAAAGTAATAAAATAATTGCAAATAATTAATAATATTGATCCAAATAAATAAATAAAACTTTACAATTCGAAGTTTGAAATCACAAATAAATAATTATAGACAACCTACAATAAAAACTAAGACTATAAATATTCCCTTTGAAGTATGCCAAAAGTCACTCCCGCATGACCGGGCCCTGTAGCCTAGTGGTACCCAGTTCCATTGTAACCGTTAACTCGGGGGTTCTATCCCCCGCAATTACCAAGCAAAAAAAAAGTCACTCCAGCATAAAACTTGGTCTCCCTTTATATTCCAATGTATTGCCTTAGTTTCCTGGAATACAATAAACCATATATTTGCATTAGTAAAAACTATACATATAGGCAAATCTACGAGAATATATCAAATGGCCATTGGAAAAAAAAATGATGACAAATACATATCTTCTCATGTGCATTATTTTTATTGTATTACCACTAAACCAAGAGTCAACAAGCTTAGCATAATCTTGGTGATTTACTATATTTGGAGCCTCAGCCACTATTTGTGTTGCAGTTTTTAACTTATCAAAGTGCTTTGCTTTCAAAGCATGCTTCCAATTCCTCCATTGATCACCTAATCTCTTTAAATTATGACGCCTGATTATCTCTCTTGCAATCTCATCTTGGGGGATGTCAAACCTCAATTATATTCCAACAATTTTCTTTGTTGTTATTTGGCATTGTACGCCAACTAACAACATTAATAGGACATAAGTGAGGCTTCGTTGCAACAATCTTTATAAATTGATTAAACCTACGGCTTTCATGTTTAGTAGGCTAGGAATAACGGTCAAAAGACAACTTAAATTTGTTTATGCACAAAAAAAAGTAGTCAACACCACAATCATACTTTTAATTAAGTGTTACACGCTACAAGGACTAAAAACATAAGTAATCATATTCATAGGTTGTTGTAATCATATTCATAAGACATTTTGGGTTTTTTTTTTTTTTTTTTACAAAAAAATTTAGTAATTAATCCTGAAAAAAAATTAATTTTCACTAATATTTGATTAAATTAGTATATATTCATGAAATTTAAGAATCACATGCACATATTCAAAGTCAAAACTAAGCCTCAATTCAGTCATTACTCATTTTATTAAAAAAAAATGCTAAATCTCAATAGATCAAGAAATACAAAAAAAAAAAAAAAAAAAAAACCTAATCAAATGACTAATTAAAATAATTTTATTTTATTTATATGCTATATAATATATTTATTTATTTAATAAAAAAATGCATAATAGTTTAAAAATCTTGATGTTTACCTAGGGAGTGGTTAAAAACCATACATTCAATCACTCTTTAGTCTCCACTCTCTTAGATTTGGAGGAAATAGCAAATTCTCTGAGAAAATTGTAAAAAAATATTGGAGATTAAGAAAATTGATGAAGTGGGAGACAAAGTGAGAGGGGTTAAAAACTCACTTGTGAGTTGTTGTTACCACTCCTTCTCCAAAAGTGTTTTTTTTTTTTTTTTTTCTTAAGGAGACTAAAAACTCTTTTGATTTTTTCTAAGCAATTATTGGTAGCTACAGGTTTTTTTTTTTTTTTAACATGGCAGGTAACTACAATTTTGAGATAAAGATAAAGAAGGCCAGTATTAGGAGAAATTTTAAGGTTTTCATGATGGACAAGTGACGTGGTCCACCATTTTACTAAAATTCCTCCACTTGTTTAAAATTTTGCTGACTCATTCTAAGATAAAAATTAAAGGAAAAGATAAACACGACTAATTAAAAAAAATTGAAAGAGAGATGTCGTTTAATTTCATAAGAGAGCAAATTGAAATCTCTTCTCCCTCTTGATGATATCAGTTCTGCAGCATCATCTTCTCTCTTAATCGGTAAGATCTGGTTTAATTTCCTATATGAACTTTCAGCCTGCTCAAATTTTTTTTTTTTATCTAACAGATTTTGCATATTCATTTGGTTTTGGTTTTGGATTTTTTATTTTTATTTTTTATTTTTTTTTTTGCGTTGAATCTTAGGGTTTCAGAAAGGGATTTTTGGTTGATTTTCCCTGGTATTAGAAAGAATAGTTTGGTTTTCTTTCCTTCGGTTTTGTTTTTGTTTTTTGTTTTTTTTTTTTTTTACTGAGAAAGTTAGCTTTCCTTTGGTTTTAAATGGATATATTTTTTTAAGTTCTTATGGATGTAATAAATTTTTATTATTTAAAATAAAATTAGACCAGCAATTTAATTTGGAAAGAGGTTGTTTGTAATACATGATGTTTTTCCTTAAATTTTATATATAAATTTTTGATTGAGTTTATGAACCATTCTTGTTCCTATTCAAATCCACTGGTGATTATTGTTTCTTTAAAGTTTGGTTATATTCATGAGGCTTTGAGTGTTTTTGCTGTGATTCAAATGAATTCTTTGTTGTTGGTCATTAAAATCTCTAGAGGCTAAAAAGGTTGTAAAATTTTCTATTAAAAAGAATAGAAAGATCATATCAGATTCCAAAATTTTCATAATCAATAGAAAGATGGTCAAGAAAAAACCGTATACTAAGAGACGTTTTTAGTTAATTTAATTTTATTGTATTTCTTCTATGCACAATTACTGCTTATTTCTTTCAATTTCTTTTATAGATGCTAGTCCATATCATATGAAGCACAGTGCATTTAAGCTCAAGAATGCTATTATGCAGCAA
Source organism: Quercus glauca (assembly GCA_023736055.1). Taxonomy (NCBI): domain Eukaryota; kingdom Viridiplantae; phylum Streptophyta; class Magnoliopsida; order Fagales; family Fagaceae; genus Quercus; species Quercus glauca. The sequence goes on from CM043320.1 coordinate 28,695,187, forward strand.
CAATATAGACTATGTTTACAGAACAAGTGCAACTTTAAGTTCTTTCTCATAATGTGGACCTTAAGGGTTAAAAGTGAGATCCAAAAGACTTAAATGGACAAGAAGATTAATATTTGTACAGTTCACGACTGAGGATAGCTGCTATATAAGTGTAATAAGGATGACATTTTGTTCAGAAGAGTTGTGCAATCCCCATGGAGAAAAGCTGCATTTCTAAAGTGCTTTCTTTGTCTACAAATTTGCAACTGTTCTTTCAAATGGATATGCAAAGAGGCAAATCATGCTCCTTATATATTGGCTACCTAGTCTCTTAAACACAGGTTTTGGAGTAGTTTTAATGTTGATTCTGGACCCAAGGCCCTTCTTGATATAATTTCTGAGGATAGTAGCAAGTCCTCTTCTTTTGTATTGCCTTGATGCTCACTGCTTTGTATTTTAATAAAATCTTTTTCTCTTAGCAAAGAAAAATGATACAACACCTTGCCACGAGACAAATTTTTTGGCTTGTGGCAAAGACAGCTTTTTAGAGTTGCTTTGTATATTTAATTTACATCCTTCACTATGCCTCGTTATACAGATTGTTTGAATGGCCAAGTATATATATATGTTAGTTGCTGCAATGACAATAAATGCAAAATCCTTAGCTTATATTCTGTTACCAACCAAGAAATGAATCCATTGCATTCTCAAAACACATTGCAAGCAAAACAGAGAAACCTTTTTTTTTTTTTTTTGAGAAGCAAAAAAAAGACTAATCAAATGTAAAAGAGATGTCATTTCAAGTGGGCAAATGACCATAAAGTCTCCAATGCAACAGAACTGTTTACATTATTCTAACTTTCTGAGATGAATCAATCTTGCTGCAATTACTTTAAACTGATAGACACAAATAATGTGCAAAATGGAAAAATTCACTAATTTTACACAATTTGAGCAAAAAAAACACCCACATCAGTGGGTGTAAACTTGTGTATATTTGCAAGTTGCTATAGTACCCATGCATATTTGCACAAGCACTGTAGCATGTGTATATAATTTTCCAATTGACCATAAAGTTATGATAGAATGAAACACAAATAACTTTTTCACCTTAACATCAGCCATTAAAGAAGTAGGAAGTTTTCCTTTTTTTTTTTTTTTTTTTTTTTTGGGGAGCGCTTAAACAAGGAAATTTTCCCTCTTAATTTTTTATTGTTTAAATGTGTTTATCTTTTACTTTAATTTTTATCTTAAAATGAGTCAGCAAAATTTTAAACAAGTGGAGGTATTTTAGTGGAATGGTGGACCACGTCACTTGTCCACCATGAGGACCTTATAATTTCTCCAGTATTAGAAACCAAGATAAGATAAGGACTCTTAAAAAGTTAAAAATAATAATACGTAAAAACCAAGATGAGATAAGGATTCAGTGGGTTAATAAAATAAAAAAAAAAAAAGGATGTAAAAAAATACGTTTATTTGGGAGAAAAAAAAGGGACATGAATTTCACTTTCCAACACACGTTTATTTGGGAGGAAAAAAAAAAGAACACTTCCAATAGACGTTCATTTGGGAAGGGAAAAAAAACACGTAAAAGAAACTTCTAGCACACACGTTTATTTCGGAGGGAAATAAATAAAAAAGAAATTGAAAAACTTTCCAATTGGGAGGGAGCATCCCCATCAGTCTTTGTATAAATGTGCAAAATGGAAAAAGTCACTAATTTTACACAATCTGAGCAAAAAAAAACACCCACATCAGTGGGTATAAACTTGTGTATATTTGCAAGTTGCTATAGTATCCATGCATATTTGCACGAGCACTGTAGCATGTGTATATAATTTTTTAACAATTTTTTCTCTCTCCTCTGTGTACCTGACTCTCAGCTCCCTCTCTCTCTTAGGCGCACAACTTTCCCTTTCTCTCATCTCATCCATCTTTCTTCCTCTCATCAATCTTTCTTCCTCTGGCTTTCGCCGATCACCACCGCCGCCGATCGCTCTTTATTCCTTTGTTTCTCGTTGTTTTCGGGTTGAATGGGCTTGATTAGTGGGTTTCGGGTTGAATGTCTCTTGCCATCACCATCGCCACCGCTTGCCTTTGGAGGAGTCGATCTTGTTTCTCGTTCTCCCCATCGCCACTGGAGGCGTCGATCTTGTTGCTCAAGGTGAGGCGTCGATCTTGATAAGTGGGGTTTGATCCATTTTGCTGGGTTTGTTTTCCTGGTTTTCTGCCAGTGGGTTGTGTGGATTATGGTGTGATACCGGTGTGGATTGTGGGTGTGGGTCAATGGTTGTGTGGCAAAGAAATGAATATTTTATTTGAATAAATATGTATAATAGACAAACTGATGTGGGCGTTTTGTAAAAATAAGTGTGTAAAATAGAAAAAAGTAGGTTTTAGACATGTAAAATGGAAAAATTTATGCACAAGCTAATGGGGATGCTCTAGAACCCACCTTCTCAAGGTAAGTGTCCAAAATAATAGCCAATGGACTAAACACTAGTATTCTTACAAAATTGGAAATCTATTAGTATTAACTATAATTTAAAGAATTTAAAAAATTAAAATAGTTTATGACACCTACTAATTAATAAAAATATAAAATATATAAGCTTATATATAAACTTTTTATTATAAATAATATATTTAGCATTAATCATTATGTTTTATAGTTGAAAGAAACTTAGCCATTCTCGATATAACCAATATGGATTAATATTTTAATTTTAATTTTTTATATGTTTTATTATTCTATATTTTTATAATATAAAATTATTTTATTTCTTTATATTTTTAATCAAGATTGGTTATTTGTACAGAAGGTGGCAATTCGTGTTTGCGAGTTGGGTTTGTGTCTTATAGAGCCATGAGTATTAGGTTATATGGGTTGACTCGAACCTGATTTGTTTAGTAAACGTGTCAGGAATCCTCAACCTGAACACGGCTTGTTTATTAAACAGGTCAACCCGATCCGACATATTTAACTTGTTTAATTAACAAGTCATGTAAAAGTTAACGCAAATGAGCTGTTTTTAATAATCTATTTGATTAACAGGTCATACCTAACCTATATAATTTTTTATCAATTCTTATATATATATATATATAATTAAAATACAATTACAACCATAAATATAGTAATAAACATATAAAAATTACTATAAATTAAGCAATAATATCAAAATAATTAATAACTTTAAAAGTTAAATGGAATGAGCTCGTCCTGTATTGGAAGTAGATGCTGAATTTTCGTGGCAATTGCCATGATATACTACTGCAAAAATATGCACTTTGACCCAAAAAAAAAAAAATCATGATTTACTACTCTTCCAAACTAGAGAGTCTTGAGGCCTTCTAGCATTCAAAGAGATAGACTTGAAAACTAAAGCTTGAGAGGGGTAGAAAGTAGAATCAATGAGAAATTATTTCCATGTTGGTAGATTGGAGGTTGAATTAATTAAATCAGATGCTGTTGCTTCAACAGGTGGAATCTAGGAAGCATGGACACTTCATTTGGGTTATTGTACCAGTATCATATTAGGTGTCATACTAGTGTTGTACCTACCATATCATCTTGTTCTTTTTCCAAAATTGCTTGTGTTGTCATTTCGTTAGGGGCTGAACTACATTAGCACTATGGCCCCCTAAAATAATTAAAATTTTTAATATTTTTTATATATTAATTGAGTTTTGTTTAAAGGATACATAAACTAATTAGGAATTGCCCCCAAAGAATTGACTAGCAGAGTAATAGTCCTAGTAATTATAGAATTAATGTATTTTTTTTTCTCATTTTCATTTATTTTAATTGTACGGGGTAAAAACTGAATAACTCTCTCGAGTTGGGCCCTTAACCATTTTTTTTTTTTGGGTAAAGATGGGGTTAAAACGCTAACTTTGAAATAGTGTAAAGGAACTTAGAATAAAAATACTTAAAGGCTAAGAGATTTGAAAAATGAATAATACTCTTCTTTTATAAACTCTCATTGGTTTGTCTGAGGAAGACTACTTATACTTGAGGTTGATCACAATAATCTATCTCTAGACTTAATCTTCAAGTGTTTATAATATTCAAGTACAAGATGACAATATTCAAGTGTTTATTACAATAATCTATCTCTAGACTTAATTTTTTTTCCATCTCTTAATATAATATATCTTTTCCCATTTAGAGGTCGATTGCTGCCATCTCAGTCGTCCATTTGTAGGGTGGATGGTTCTTCAAGTGGGATACTTGTCCCATCTTCCCTTTCCCCTCCTTTTGAGAGTAAGATGTGAAGGTAACAAGCTGTTAAAACACTGTTCAAGAGAGTCATTTAACCATATGTAAAGTTGTGATTTACAACTATTTTGTGTTGGCTTTAATTTCGTGCCAAATTTGATTGTAATTTTGTTCAATCTTATGTACCTTGTATTTTAAGTGGGATTTCTTAGTATGGGTTGTGTGAGAGAGAGTGTGTGAAGACTCAAGACATCATTGAAGATCAAAGGGGTTTTCGCGGGTAGCTCGCAAGAAGACTTCTCGCGAAGTGAAGCCATGTGCTCAGCACATGACTGGAATGCGAAAAGTCAAGACAGATGGTGACAAGCTAGTTTTCGCGAGTATTTTATGGGTAAGGCCTTCTCGCGAGATACCTGCGAAACATTCTATTTTGCTATTTTGTCATATCTGATACACCATGTTTCTACCCACACTATTTATACCCATATTACTCACATATTGAGGGGAGTGTTTTTTCAGAGAGAAAACTCTAGCCATAACCCTTGAAAGTTGGAGATTGTCATACCCACAATCCTTTACACAATCCATTGTGGTTTTCCTCAACTCCTACATCTCTATATCCAAATCCTTGAGAGGTTGATAGCCCAAACACTTACATCATTTTTAGGTTGATAGCCCAAATCCTTGAGAGGTTGCTGGGAGGTATTGGAAGAAGTCATTTGTTTGGTAGATGCAATTAGACTATATTGTGTGATCTAGAGAGTTAGAGAAGACAAGGCTTTGTCAAGTTAGTTAGTAGCAGGAGCTTGAAGGGCTCAAGTACATGGGGTAGACTAGGCTTGGAAGATCTTATGTTTTTTGTGTACTCCAACTCATTCTCTAGTAGATCGATTTACTGCTTGGAGGGTGGTGGAGAGGTTTTTTGCCGAGTTTTTCGGTTTCCTCTTCAATAACACATCGGCGTGTTATCTTGTACTTGCATTCTTCTTTCCTACTCTTTTTAGCTTTCATTTTACTGATTGATATATGATGAATATGGCTTAGAGTAATTTATTGTTTGCTCGCTCGCATTTACTTTATTCCGTACTTAGTTTAAGTTAGAGTAAAATTAACTGAGCCGTAATTGTAATTTGGGGGTCTAAACAGCTCTTGTGTTTTCATACAAATTTGATTTCACCATAAATGTAGCGCAATAAGTTGGTGTAGTGCATTTAATGTGAAGGAGATGGTTACTTTCTAAGTAAGCTTCCTCCAACCTTCACTTGGGGAAATTATTGTTCCTTGGCCAGATAGTATCCTAGGTGTAGCCTGATAGCCTTCGTTTGCCTGTTTACATTTTTGAGCCTGTCCTCTTCCTCGACACAGGCTTTTGGTTCAAAACTTCCTCGGGTTGGTCTTATCGGAATTCTAGATGATGGTTTGTTTTCAGATAGGTCTTCTCTGGGCTAATTCCCTTAACCTCTGGGCCAAAATGCTTGGTTTGAGCCCATTCCCTTTCCTTAATACATAATTGGGCCCCTTTGGGCTCAACCTAGGCCCAATCCTCTTTGATTTTTCCTTCCCCCCCCCCCCCCCAACCCACATTAGTAATTTCATTTGCTTCTCAATAATGCACTTAAAGTTTTGGTTTATAATTTGAAGACTTCATTAGTTATATTGGAAGTTTTTTGGCCCTAGCCCTTAGACCAATGTCGATGTTAGTAGTTAGGTGTCTCTTAACTAAATTTGTTATATTATAAAAATAAAAAGCCTAGATCTCACCATGTTGCACTTGGCCTTAGTGTGGTCGAAACCCATGGCAACAACTCAACAATAAGGACTACAGATTTTGAACATGGAATTTGCCCACCTCCATATAGTTACGTTATTATTTTTTTTAATGAGTAATTTTAATCAAAATAACAAACTATCATATTATTAGATGTTTATATTGGCCATTATAAATTATATTATTTTTATAAGATTTTGGACTAATTGTTCCCGAAGTTATGACAGAAATATGGTACAAATTAGTTTTAAGGCTGAAAAAATTGAGTATGTTGATAACATAATCAATTTTTTTTCATACTCCATATTTTATAGTCTTGAGAACTAAAATTATTTGTTCTTATCTACGTTATCTATTATAAATAGAAGAAATTATCTATTTCCATAAAAAATAAAATAAAAATTATTTGTTTCACAAAAAAATTTTAATTTCTTACATAAAGCATGACCCACGTAATAGCCTGAAGATTATTTTGCTCTTCAATTGTTAGCAATCTTCATTTTGAAATAGATGTCTATCAAAAACTAATATTTATCCCATTAAAAAAAAAAAAAAACTGTGTAACCGAAGGTTTGAAATTCTCTTTTATCCGTAATACCCAAATCTTAGATATATTTTGGTGCGTATTCTCAAAAAAAAAAAAAAAAATATATATATAAATATATTTTGGCGCGAGCACGAAATATTGCTTTGCCTTGCTTTCACTTCTCTTTTGTCTCCCTTCCCTATCTGTCTTTCGCTTCTCTATCGCAAGGAGGAACTAATTTTTCAGAAGGTTTGTAATTTTTTCATCCAGTTTTTTCCACTTTCTAATGTCATAGATTGTACAGAGGTAGTCAAAGTATGCTAATATTAAGATAGTTGGGTCTAGCCTTACTCTGTATACTTGGCTTAGTCAAATAAAAGTTTCTATCATTTCGGGTTCAAAAAAATAAAAAGACTTATGTTAATGAAGGTGGTATGGTGTTTCGGTTAAACATTGTTTGTATGCCGTTTTGATTTATATGCTTTACATCTACTCATTGAAGTCTCTTGGCCTTGATGTCAATCATGAGAAATTGGCTTACAGATGTAATTATGTATGGGTTTGATGAATAAAGAAGATTCGGTCAATGCAATAGAGTAAATTGTTTAAAAAACTATAACTACACAAGGAAAATCCTTCACACTCTCTAATCTTACCGCTAGCATTTGCTAAGTTGTTTCTTTCACCAGTCCACATGAAAACTTGCCGTGTACACAAAAACCATGATTAGTATCAGTTCTATGTAACCCCACAATACCAATTATCTGAAAAAGCATTCTTATAGGGTGATAAATTATTTGTTAGGTTTGCGTTATTGCTATACATTCCTTGTTGGATTTATGTATAATGAATATGTGAATTGTGTTGATAATTATCTATATTGATGTTCTTCTAAATAGATATGGGAAAGAAACGGATTTGTATAGTTAATGCTGAAATTGAGCCACAGCCACAAGACCCATCACATGGGTCATTTGGGCCTAATCAGTCACAAGACACACGTATTTATATACTAGAGAAGGTGGGTTCATGCTTGTGACCTTGCTATACACAAACAACAACAATCCAAGTACTAATTGGATTTGGCAACCCAATCCTAACATTAATGGGACTAGGATTTAATGTGGTGCAATCACTCTCTTCGGGACATTGCCAATATATATATATATATATATATATATATTCTCACGCAATAGAATTCTACCACTAACAAAAGCCATATAACATCACATTTATATATTAGAGAAGGTCGGTTCATGCTTGTGACCTTGTTGCTGTACACGAACAACAACAATCCAAGATTAGAGCCACAGACTTGTACAAAGTCAAAGCCAAAACCAAATAGAAAAATAAATCCCTCTCTCTTTGGGACGTTGCCTCTCTATATACATATATACTAAGCACTCTCAATCTCTCTTTCTCTTTGGGTGTTCTGATCTCTCCATCGAGGTAAATATTCTCTCATTCACACTTTTGTTTTTGAAATAGTTTTGGCATATTTTGATTACAGCTTGAGCTTCTTCCTTGGTTGTTTATTTCAATTTTGTTTATTATTGGTGTTTTTTTATTTATTATTTTGTGTGTGTGTGTGGATCTAGGGTTTAACGTTTGTATACAAAGCTAATGTCTTTCTCTATATTTGTTTTGTAAAGATTTTATTTTATTTTGTGTCTGTGACTGTTTATGGTTCCTTTTCATTGTTTGGAATTCAAACCCAATAAAATTGAATGCAATTTTTCTCAAAAAAAAAAAAAAAAAAAAATCAAACCAAACCAATTTTTTTGGATGGTGCTTTGATGTATACTTATAAAAGATTGATTTTTTCATGAAGACAACTTTGGTTTGCTTTTTATGTTAAAATATCCACACGTTATAACTATTGAATTATAAAGTAAAAAAAAAAAAAAAAATTCTCAATACTTTTACTTGTCAATATGTTAGAAAATTTACATAACTATTAGTGTTATAAAATATGTAGAAAAAAGTGTTTATTAAGTATTTATTTTAGAGAGTACTTATATTACATTAATTGTAATACATTCAAATACCATAATTTTACAAATAATTTCTTTTAGATCTCACTTTTAATAGTTTTTCCATGCATCGCATGGGTTAGCGATTAGTTTAATATATTCCAATTCACCTAGGTAGGTCAACAAAGAAAAATTATTTGGCAGTCCGGAATAAACTAAACCAGAATTAGACAGTAATTGTTGGTGCAAGTTTGTAATTTAATGTTTTTGTTTATGGCCTTATTAATTTAATTTCAGTTTGATTTAATTTTTCTCGTAGAGCAGTTGATTCCAATGGATAAGAGCGGGATGAAAAAACCTAGGCATTCAAAAGTGTATGTACAAGGGATTAACCACTTTTTGAAGTTTGCATCCAAAGTAAAGACCATGGATGGGATGATTTCATGTCCTTGTGAAAACTGTGTGAATTCAACTATGCTTGCTGTCAACACTGTACGGGATCACTTAGTATCTTTTGGATTTTGCAATGGTTATGAATGTTGGTTTTTCCATGAAGAACCCTTGACTACTGCAACAACTTCTTGTGAAACTAGTACAAGTCATGTCCAAGAGACCTTGAATGCACAAGAATTCTTGAATTCACAAGACATTTCCACTGAATATGGTGATATACCTAATATGATGCATGATTTATTGCGTGGCCACATAATGAATGAATTTGGAGATGATAATAATTCTTTAGAACCACTAGAAGAAGTCCTAAATGTGCAACAATCTAGGCAAGGTCCTAATCAAGATGCGCAAAGGTTTTACAGTTTACTTAAAGATGCTGATCAACATTTGTATAAAGGGTGCAAGAAGTTTAGCAAGTTGTCTGCTATTATGCATTTATATCAGTTAAAGTGTCTTAATGGTTGGAGCAATAAGTCTTTTACAATGTTGCTCCAGCTTTTGAAAGATATGCTTCCTTTGGATGCGAAGTTACCGAAAGACACATATGAGGCTAAGAAAATTATTAAGGATTTAGGACTTGGTTATGAGAAGATTGATGCATGTATAAATGATTGTATGTTATTTTGGAAAGAGAATGCTAATGATGAAGAGTGTAAAGTCTGTCATACTTCCAGGTGGGCAAAAAATGAGAACGATAAGAAGAATGGTGGAAATGATAAGGAGAATAATGGGAAAGGTAAGGAGAATAGTAGGAAAGATAAGGATAATTTGATGAATGTTTCACTCAAGACAAGAAAAAAGCTGCTAAGGTTTTGCGTTGGTTTTGTTTAAAGCCAAGACTACAAAGGTTGTTTATGTCTCCCAAAACAGCTTCTTCAATGAAATGGCATGCATGCAACATTGATGTGGACGATAAATGATTTTCCTGCATATGGTGATTTATCTGGTTAGAGCACTAAAGGGACCTTTGCGTGTCCTTCTTGTAATTTAAATACTCGATCTCAGTGGTTAAAATTTGGAGAGAAATATTGTTATATGGGTCATCGACGATTCTTGGAAGAAGATCACAGCTTCCGTAAAGATAGAAATTTTTTTGATGGGACAGATGAAATGGAAAAAGCTCCTGTTATACCATCTGGCATTGACATCATGGTGCAAACTGAATGCATTAATTTTATTTTTGGGAAGAAAAAGACCAAAGTCCAAAAAAAAAAAAAAGAGAAAGAGAAAGGAAGACGTAGACCAAGAACCAAAAGGATGGAAAAAGAGAAGTATATTTTTTGAATTACCTTATTGGGAGAATCACATGTTGTGGCATAATCTTGATGTGATGCATATAGAAAAAAATGTTACAGATAATGTACTTGGCATAGTGCTAGAATTGCCAAGCAAGACTAAGGATAACTTGAAGGCACGTCTTGACCTAAAAGATATGGGTATAAGACATACACTTCACCCAGAAAAGAGGGGAGATGATAAGACATATATGCCACGATCTTGTTTTACAATGGTTTCAAAAGAAAAGGATAGTTTCTTGTGAGTTTTGAAGAAAATAAGAGTTCCAGATGGCTATGCTTCAAACATTTCACGTTGTATCCAACTTAAACAATGCAAAATTTCTGGTTTGAAAAGTCATGATAGTCACATTATAATGCAACAACTTCTTCCAATAGCAATAAGAGGAGCTTTACCGAAGAAAGTCAGCATGACTTTAATAGATTTATCTTGTTACTTCAGAGAAGTATGTTCCAAAGTCCTACAAGTAAAAGATCTTGAGAAACTTGAGTCTCGAATTGCAATGACATTATGTGAATTGGAAAAAATATTCCCTCCTTCTTTCTTTACTGTCATGGTTCATTTAGTCATCCATTTGGCCGCTGAAGCAAAAATTGCTGGATCAATCCATTATCAATGAATGTATCCCATTGAGAGGTAAGTCATAATTATTTAAATTTTTCAATGAAATCCATTATTCCACTATTGATCTTCTGTTTCTAAATAGGTATCTCTTAAGACTTAAGTCTTATGTGCGTAATAGAGCTCATCCAGAGGCCTCTATTGTTGAAGGATACATTGCAGAAGAGTGCTTAATATTTTGCTCGCGATATTTGGAATTCATTGAGAAAGTATTCAATAGACCCATTAGAAACATTGATGATGCTACAGGAGCAATGTCGAATATTCAACTTGATTCAACTAAATGGGTACAAGCACATCGTTATGTTCTATTCAATAGCAATGAAATTATTCCATTTCGCGAGTAAGCAATATTGATAAATATGATTCATGTTTAAGCATGCTAATCAAATGATAACTCTTAATAATAACACATGCTACATTTGTTTATATAGGTTACACAAGGAACGAATAAAGAGTAGAATACGTCCACGTCGCGTACCAGAAGGAGTTATTAATAAGATCCATATAGAAGAGTTTTGTGACTGGTTTCGAAATTATGTAAGTAATTCATTACTAATAATTTTTAGCATACAATAGAAGTAGAATAAGGGTTACTTAGCTCATATTGATATATCATATATAATTTTAGGCTGTGGCCATGAGTAATACTGAGAAGGTGAAACTTACTGATAAAGTTAGATGGCTTGCTGAAGGGCCTAATATTGAAGCTAGACGGATGAAACGATATGTTGTCAATGGTACTAAATTCCAAACTAAAGATTATGAGGAAAATAAGAAAACTCAAAACAGTGGAGTCAGTGTAGCAACAGAATGAGGCATTACCTACTACGGTGTTCTGTCTAACATAATTGAATTGAATTATTATGATAATTTGAGATACATATTATTCAAATGTGATTGGGTTGACGTTGATACAGGTAGGGGATATAAGATAGATGAATTTGGGTTCCTCCTTGTCAATTTTTCACATTTAATACATGTTGGGAAGAGAAATAGAGAATGATAGATGACCCATTTATTTTGGCATCTCAAGCTTCACAAGTACATTATGTTGAAGATGAAAGAGACAAGGATTGGCTTGTTGTTGTCAAAACAAAACCAAGGGATGTGTTCGATGTTGGTAGTGGCGATTTGAGTGATAATGATGTAGACATTTACTATGATAATGAGCCATATGATACAGTGATTGAAAATCCACCTAATAATGCGAATGACGATCTAAATTGGGCTCGAAATGATGTGGATGGAACCATAGTCGATACACCCCTTCCACTTGATGAAGAGAATTTTATGGATGATTCTGAGTCTGAAGAAGATTACTAGTCACAAGAGGGAACGTGTTTCATTGTTTTAGTGATTCTTGGTGATTAATGCTTTCAAGGGAGAATATTGTTTCATTGTTGCTTGCCTAATTAGTTTATCATTGCTTGAGTACCAATCTATATTGTTTTTATTGTGATGTGTCTAGTGACTATTTTGGATTTGAAACAATAATATTGCTTGCAATATTTACTTTGTTAGTGTGAGTTTTTAAATTGTGGATTTAAAACAATATTTTCTCAGCTACTAGGACTAACCTTTTTGCCAAGGTGTATAAGGCATTTTATTTTCAAAACTTTTATTAGACGAATACATAAATAGCACAATACCTGGTCCAATAGCTTGGAATTTATGCTCTTCTCATTTCTTTAATGCTAGCTAAGTTCCCGCACAATGGGCGGGGAAACTTATTATTAGTTTTTTTCAATATTTCAATAATTTTAGCTAAGAATATTGTAACTTAACTGGTTGCCACATTTCTAACAGAGACGTTCAAGGTTCAAATCCCCCACCCCAACAATTGATGTATAAAAAAAATAATTATTTCAATAATTTTTCCAGTAAAAAATTTGTAATATTTAGTTATTTTATATAAAAAATAGAAAGACAGTAAGAATATTGTAGTGATTTGATTATACTTTATATATGTGTTTTCAAAATTGAAAATTGCATGATATAGTAGCTAATATAGACAAGCATGTTTCATGCCTACTAAAGAAAATGCAAATATCTTCTTTTTTTTTTTTTTTTTTTTTGTGTGTAACTAAGTTTATTTTTTTCCTTTTTGTTGGACATTGTTTTAGTTGTTGCAAAACCAACTTAATTTGAGCAAGAATAACATATTTCAAACCAATTGTTTCTCACATATAAAAAAATTCAATTGTTTCTAGTATAAATCTTAGAAAAATGATATTAAAATTTCATTGTGCTTAAAATAAATAATATAACAAAATAAACATATTTATTCTATTAGTAATCTTTCTAATCACATAGAATAAATACTAAAATGTTAGTTCTCCCCCCCCCCCCCCCCCCTCACACACACACACACACACACACACACACACACACACACACACACACACACACACACATATATATTACATGTCACTAAAATGAGTTAGGAAATTATGGTCTTCTCAATAGGTGTTTGACACCACACTAAGATTGCTGAGGATAAACATCTTCCCAATTTAAACCAGTAGATAACAGTAGCACAATGGTTTGGGGGGTATTTTTATCATTTAGGTTGCGTTTGGTTCGATGTAAATCGAATTTCGAGTGTAAAATGAATGCAGGGGAAAATGAATTCCCGTAAGGAAATTAAAATTCGGGCGTTTGGGTGTGCAATGAAAAATAGTCCAGAAAATGATTTCTAGTGTTTGGTAACATTCTGAAAATGCTATTTTCCTACAAATTTTTCACATTTTCTCAACTTCCAAACAAATTTATAATAGAAAATTGCAAGATATAAACTTTTTAAAGAAACAAAAATCAAAATAAAACCATTAAACTTTCAAACTTGGTCAAATAGAGAAGGGGAGGAAGAAAGAGTGAGAGATTGAGGGAAAGAGAGTGGTAGATCGAGAGAGGTTGAAATCAGGTCAAGGCTACGATCTGTTTGACGTTGGCGACGACCTTCAGTGGCGATGAGAACAAGATGACATGGCTCCGATCTGTGTTTGGCGGTGACTTTTCAATCCATAAAACTTGATTTGAAGGTATGGGTTGGTTCGAACGAGGGATGGGTCGATAGAGGTGTGTTAGTGAGGATGAGGATGAGGATGAGGGATGGGTCGGTGAGGATGAGGGATGGGTCAGTGGAGGACAAGGACAAGGGATGGGTCAGGTATGGGTCGGCAGAGTGGCTTGCATGCAATGGCGGGGTTGTGTGTCGAGGGGTGGTTCTGGGCATCACTAGTGAGGATGGGTTTGAACAAGGACAGTGATCTGACCAGCGAGGATGGGTTTGAACAAGGACGGCAATCTTGGTGGTGCTATAGGCGGCGCGATCTCGGCGGTGCTTCAGGTGGCGCGATCTTGCCGGTGCTGGGGTGCTACGAAACCGGTGCGATCTGGGGTTAGGGCCGGTGCTGGGTGCGACGAGACCGGTGCTTCTGGTGCGATCTCCTTGCTGTTTCTCTCTCTCTATTCTATTTTCCTGTGGTAGAAATCATTTAAGGGTAAAATAAAACCTGAAAATGAATTGCGGATGAGGCAGGGTGTTTTACAGTCAATACAAAAAATGAATTCCGTTTGACCCAATTTTCTATAGCTACCAAACATAAAGGCTCGTGTAAAATGATTTCTTGAAATCATTTGAAGGCAAAACAAACGTAGCCTTAGTGATTTTAGGGATTTTTTTTTTGTTCATTGTAATCATTCCTAATGTTTTTTGTAAATTTGGAGGTTCGGGGGTATATTGTTCGTTTTGAAAATTTTAAAAATAGTTCTCTAGTTATGGACATTCTAGAGATATTTTGGTCATTTTATAATTCTAGGGGTATTTGTGTCATTCTAAGTATTTTAGGTGTATGATGATCTCATTAGGGTATTAGTTTTCTACATTGGAGTACCAAAAAAAAAAAAAAAAGACTAAACTTTGTAGTTTTGTATTTAGAAAACACCTATAGAAGCACAAAAAATAAAGTATATTGTAGCAGTTGGTAAATCGTTGCAAAAAAAAAAAAAAAATGTAGTTTTGTATTTAGAAATCATCTATAGAAGCACAAAAATTAAAGTATATTGTAACAGTTGGGAAACCGCTGTAAAAAAAAGGTATATTATAGCGGTTACACAAAAACCACTGCTACAAAGAGACTTACAGTAGCATTTGAGAATCTGCTACAAGAAACCCATTATAGTAGCATTTTTTGTAAGTGCTACAAAAATGCCCACTGTTATAACTCATTTTTTTTTTTTTTTTTTTTTTGTAGTAGCTTAAACCCCGGTCCTTGCTCCCTACATCTCACAAACACTTATACTTATAAAGTGACTATCGCATTAAGGGTGGGCGATGGTCATTTACACCTAGTTCTAATATGCCTAAACCTGATTACACATTTACACCTAGTTCTAATGTGCACAACCTCGCTTAGAGATTAATGTTTCTTCTATTTTGCCATAGCACTGCAACATTAGTATTGAAGCATTTTATATTGTAATTGGCTTCCTTTGAATATTTTATAACATCTAATACTTTGTGTTGGTTATATATAACCCAAAAAATAGTCAAAGGCTTTGTAACTGAATTGACATATCTCTATGCACAAAGTGCTTGGGGGTCTAGGGGGGAAAGGGTTTGAGTTGCGGGGTTAGCAGTATGTTGTAATTATTTCTCAAAAAATATTTATTTGTTTTGTAGTAAGATTTTTATAATTCAATTGACACCTTTTAGTATATTCCATAGAGTGTCAACGATTTAAATCTCTCTCCACCATTTTAACTATATAATTAAAAAAATTATAAAACTCTTTCAAAACTAATAGTTAAAATTTTTGCCATTTTCATTCTAAATTTTTGTAAAGAGAAAACATGTTTTTTGTGTGTGTGTGTGTGTGTGTTGGGAAGATAAAGAGAAAACATGTTAACCCTATAACTTAGGTATAAAAACATAGTGTTAATAGTTACAAATTAAAACTGAAAGTTTCAAAAATAATAAATTAATTATTACAGTTTTAAATGCGACAAATAAAACTTGATGTTACAAAGGTAACAAATTAAACAGTTAATTGACATCAAATTTCAAACACAATTCATTTTCAACTGAAATTTAATATATTACTTTTGCAATGTTTAAGTTGTTACTTTTTTAAACCTTAGAATTTAATTTATTAAATTTGAAAGTACACGGTTTATTTTAAATTTTAATCTATTTCTTTGGATACCACGTACATTTTATTTGTTACAGCCCCTAAACTATAGGTTTAGAATATAATTTAAGCAATTGTTTTTTTATTTAGAAACAAACACAAACACAAGGGAAAGGAAAATGAGTTTTAACATAAAGGCATATTACAATTTTACTCAAAAAGTCATAGTAATTTTTAAGGAAAATTTAAGCATTTTTTTTTTGGTGCCATAAGACTTATTAATTTGCAACTTTTAAGGGAAATTTAAGCATTTTTTTGCGCCATAAGACTTATTAAACTTATTAATTTGTAGAAATATATAAAACCACTTTATCAAAAATGCTATAGTTACAATAAAAATATATTGTAACTATAGCATCTTAAATTTTGTAAATAAGCTTCAAAAAAAAAAAATTTGTAAATAAAATATTTATAACAATGATATTGTTTAAAATTTATGCTGGTCGGTCCATACACATTGTTAATTATCCCCACCAAAAAAAAAAAGTTTTATTAGTTTCACATTTATAGATAGAGTTAGATCATTTTGTGATTCTTATAGCCATGTTATAGTAATCCATGTACTGTCAAAATAAATAAATAAATTTAGATAAATTACTGACTTTTAAAAGTTTTCTATCAATACATGAATTAGCAACATAAACTTTCTAGTTTCGCCATTATCAACATAAACTTTCATTTATCCAATAGTAGAACAACAAGAACATGAAATTTTCCTACATATATGAAACTGGGAAACATAAGTGCGTAGTAATGAGCTACTTAATGTCTGAAGATGGGGGTTGCGGTAGAGTGAGGCTTATATGAACAAGTATATATTAACGTACAGCAAGGTGAAGATTTAATCGATGTTCGATCATATAATATATATTTCGAAGTGAAGAGAAGCATTATTCTCCTCTTTCAAGAGGATGGTGCTAGAAATGAATTAGTTTAAGCAATCAGATCGAAAAAGTTGCAAGAACAGCTCCTATATATGTTATCCTTATTACCACATGCACCTCTTCCATATTTGCTGCTATTTCACATTGGCAAAGACTACTACATTAATGTTCCTATATATATATATATATAAGAGAGAGAAAGAGGCAAGTCGTATATATATTGAAAGTTCAAAATGGGTATAAAACACCCTTGAACGTTTAGACTTCAAATACAAAATTACCAATTCAAGTTTTATATCAAACAGTTAATGTGCGGAATATGATAACAAGCATATAACAGAATTGATAAACAATCTAAGCCAAATATAATTACATCCACAGCAGAAAATAAAAGGCAAAGATAAAGGAAGAGAGATGCAAATATAAGGACAATACGCGATGTGTTATCGAAGAGGAAATCGAAACCCTCGGCGTAAAAACTCTCCGCCGCCCTCCAAGCAGTCAATAATCCACTAGAAAATGTAGTTGGGATATATGAACAGCAATAGACCCTCCAAGCTTCTTGCTCCAACGAGATTGCGCCGAACTTTTTTCTTTTCTAGCTTACCGAATTCCGCTACTAGACCATAGCATCAACCAATGTAAATTGGTTCCTTCCTAACTGCTTCCCAACAGTACTAAATAAATCTTCTCACAGATGTGGGTGTGGTGAGATAAGGATTTGGCTAAAGGCCTCTCAAAGGTATAACAATGGAGAGGAAGAGAGTAGAGGAATTTGTAGAGTCTCTAAGGTTAAGATTGTGGATGAATCAATCTTGTATTTCTCTAGGGTTTCTCTCACAAAATTCTCTCTAGAAACTCTACCAATATGGTGGGTATAAGGGTATATATATAGTAGGGTGAGAAAGGAATGCAAAACGTCAGTTTTTGCCAAACAGGGCATTTTGGCGACTAGGTTAAGTCACGAGTTCAAGCCGCGAGCTAACGGCCTGATCAGCCTGGGACTTTTGTCCTATAGTGCAACAGCTAGCGCGACTCTTCAGCTTCTGACATGTTTGGCACGTGTGCAAACTTTTGGCGACTTGCAAGCCGCGACACACCCGCGAGATCCAGTCACGAGACTTTGTTTCCTTGCACACTCTTGAGCATTTCTTCACACTCTCTCACTCACTACCCTTATAAGTTTCCCACCTAAATACAGGGTTACTAAGTGCTGAATTACAAGCAAATTGGCATGGAATAAAGCCAACAAAATGGTTGATTAAATTCAATCTTATATATATATATATATATACACACACGAATCACCTCCAAATGTCACCATCCATCACAAATGGCAACTCCACCATTGAAGTTGCTACTTTAAGTTTGTAATGATCCAAATGTCACCCTTCTTCACAAATGGCAACTCCTCCATTAAAGTTTCAACTTCAATTTTGTAGCTACCACGTACTGATCCAGGTGTCACCCTTCTTCACAAATGGCAACTCATCGATTGTAAGTTGCAACTTTACTTTTGTAATGCCCAAACTGATCCAAGTGTCGCCCTTCTTCACAAATGGCAAATCCTCCATTGAAACTGCAAATTTAATTTTTAAACTCCCACACTGATTCAAATGTAACCCTATTTCATAAATGGCAACCCCTCTATTGAACGTTACAACTTTAGTCGTTGTAACTCCCTCACTGATTCAAATGCTATGATATATCTTCTGAAACGGCCAAAATAAAATATTCATTGAAACAAAATTTTTTTGGATGGTTTTGCATGCAGCCGTTTGTATACAAGAACAACACTTGGAGAGTTATTCTAGCGTTCTTGATCTTACGTGGATGTTTGATGATGATCTTTCTTAGTCGTCCCTCAACTTGGAGCAAAGTACATTGAAGCCTCCCTATTCTTTTAATTTCAAATTCCAATATCTTTTTTTTTTTTTTTGCTTAACTCAAATTCCAATATCTTTAAAGGCATCTTTGGGCATACACACGTGTGAGTAAATAATGAGACCAGTAAGTAATTAAAATAACAAAATTTGACACTCAATAATTTAATCTTGGATAAAGTTTGGCTAAAAACTTTTTTTTTGAGAAACAGTTTGACTAAAAACTTAGTTATTACCAATGACTAAAATCTTACTTAATATATATATATATATTTAAATTTTTTGTGAATTTTGACAATTCTGCCATTAGATTATTATTTTTTTTTCTTATATCTCCATGTTTGCAAAATTTTCAAAAAATAAAAAATCAATAACTACCTCATCAATTAAATGTTTAAATTTCAAATTTTTGTATTATAAAAATTATGAAAAATATTTTATGGATAAAATAATAAATAATATCCAATTAGTATGAAATTTGCCACGCGTGTTAAGAATATAAAGAAAATGCAATCTAACACAATGGTTGCTCGACATTTATATCAGGGTAGTCACATGACCATCTGACTTGCAAAAAAAAAATGTATATATATATATATATATCACACACTTGTGAAAAAAAAATTATATACTAAATTAACTTATTTTAACCACTTTAATAATAATATTGAACACCTTAACTTAAGAATTACAGGGATTTGGGTTTAAAAAAAAATAAAAGTAATGCTACATTCACAATATTTCCACAATAATTTCATAACAAATCTTATGTGGTAAGTTATTACTAATTGGGCCCAATACTAACATCATTTTTTAATCACCAATAATAACTTGTTGCTCTGTCTCAAAAAAAAAAAAAAAAAAAACTTGTCGCATAAAATTTGTTGTAAAAATGTTGTGAAGATATATCATTACTCCAAAAATAATTTTGGCCCCAAATATAATCTTTAATCTTTAAACCCAAAAAAGGACTTAAATAACAACAATAAAAACCCAAACAAAAACAAAATAAGACCCAACTATAGCAAGTGACAAAATTATTCAACAAAAAGAAAACTAAAAAAAAAAAAACAAAAAAATAAGAATCCCTAATCATTCAAATTTGTAACTCATTCAACCTATTAAAAAAAAAATCTCTAATTTTATTTTTCCTTAAAATGCTACCTAATGGAATACTATGCTCTTTTTGGTTTTGCAATCGTAACAATTTTGCTCTCCTTTGTGACTTGACTCGCAATTGTAATGAATATCATCTCTCTCTCCACTTTTCTCTTCTCTATTATCATTTCAACTCTCATTCACTTTATTACTTTTATCTCAGCATTTTTAATTTTCAATTTTTCTCCTATCATTCCTTTTTTCTTTTTTTCTCTCTTTGTTAACATCATTTTTTAATCACCAATAATAACTTGTTGCTCTATCTCAAAAAAAAAAAAAACTTGTCGCATAAAATTTGTTGTAAAAATGTTGTGAATATGTATCATTACTCCAAAAATAATTTTGGCCCCAAATATAATCTTTAATCTTTAAACTCAAAAAAGGACTTAAATAACAACAATAAAAACCCAAACAAAAACAAAATAAGACCCAACTATAGCAAATGAAAAAATTATTCAACAAAAAGAAAACTAAAAAAAAAAAAACAAAAAAAATAAGAATCCCTAATCATTCAAATTTGTAACTCATTCAACCTATTAAAAAAAAAGAAATCTCTAATTTTATTTTTCCTTAAAATGCTACCTAATGGAATACTATGCTCTTTTTGGTTTTGCAATCATAACAATTTTGCTCTTCTTTGTGACTTGACTCGTAGTTGTAATGAATATCATATCTCTCTCCACTTTTCTCTTCTCTATTATCATTTCAACTCTCATTCACTTTATTACTTTTATCTCAGCATTTTTAATTTTCAATTTTTCTCTTATCATTCCTTTTTTCTTTCTTTCTCTCTTTGTTAATACCATTTTTTTTTTTATATATATAAGATAGAATTTCTACTTTAACTTAATCTAAGTGTATATGTGTGTGAAACTCCCTTTTGGAGACTTGGACCTCAACCCTTACTCCCCACACCCCACAAACATTTATACTTGTAGAGTGACCACCACACCAAGGGTGGATGGCGGTTCTCTTTGTTAATACTTTATAGAAAGAAATTGTGGTACTTCATTTATTTTTATTTTTTTGTGATGTTGATATATTCAAGTTATCTCTTTATTAGATTTTATATTATTTAAGTTTCTCAATGAATATTCTAAAAAAATTCCAAGAGCTATCTCTAAATTAACAGTTAAATTTTTAAAAATTGTAGCCATGTTAATTGTTTTAGTGTCCATTGGCTATAACCAAATTTGTAGCCAAACTTTGTCCTTTAACATTTTGAGTTAAGTGGTATCCCTATGTGTTATATTAACTACTCAATTTTGATCTTACTTACTACCCTTGAATTTTCTTCTTGTAATGAGATACTATTAGACAAAAAGAATTTTTATTTTGTTCCTCAATTTATTTCCTAAACTATAATATATATATATATATATATAAACAAATGGAGTAAGAAAATGATAAATTACCGTAATCTAGACTTGACACGTTGATAAGTGTCAATATTACATCTCAAAGGTAATATTGCATGGCTTCATAAGAAAAGAAAAAGAAAAAAGGATTATGCCATAACCCAAGATACAATGCTTCTTGGGCAACAATAAATCATTTGATATTTACTTCTTTTTTCTTTTTCTTTTTTTTTTTGGAGATAGTTATAAAATGTTGTTAAATCTGCATCTTGATAAAAAAAAACTCTTGGCTTTTGATATTTACATACCTCTATCATTTAATGACTTTTCATCTATTTATTAGTAATTATTAGTATTTTACACCTTTCATTAATGTTACCTGTAATAGATTTCACTTAATTATATTAGTCACAATATCTGGCTTATTTAATATTACGTTGTTTCTTATATTCTTCATTATTTTTAAGAGGTTTATAAAGCTCTTTTTCTTTTTACTACTTTTGTATTATTAGTAGTTTAAAATTTTTGAGCATTATTACTTACTAATGTATAATCCATGCATAGCTACGGTATAATTAAAAATAACACAATTACACGTATATAAATTCAAATTATACCTTGTTTAAGTCATAGATATATACATGAATTTTACTTTATCTTTCTTCTTTATTTATTTAATTTTATTTTTTGGATATACACATAAGTTTACTCTTTTTTATTGGTTTTTTTTTTTATGGTTTATTTATATTAGACTTTTCGTCTTTTGCACAACATTAACTTAGCTAGAAATTAAAAAAAATATAGATAGAACACGTGGCGCAAAATTAGACTACAATTATAATCCAATTTGAAATCTAATTGGATTTTCTTTCAATTTTACTTATTAATATATATATATATATATAAATTAGTCATGTCAAAGTTAGCACTAGTATGCAAAACCTCCCTTAAAAAAATCATATGATCTTTAAAATAACATTAATGCTACTTAATCATTTGAACCTATAATTAAATGATTAAAATTTTGACATCTCTATAGAAAATAGTCTTCAATCGATGGGAAAAGAAACTCTCCATTATGGTGAAGCTTCTAGTGTCATGACAGCCATTAAATGCATGTAAAAATTTAAATTTTACTTGTTATGGTCTTATAAATGAATGGTGTAACATGAGAAGAATGAAAAATTAACTCTCACTTAGAAAACTATTAGATAATTAGAGAATTCTAATAACAATGCAAACTTAACAAATCCTCACATCTTTTTCGATAGGTACACTAACTTGTGGAAGAGATTAATATATATATATATATATATATATATCAAAAGAACATTCGACGTACTCTTGGTTAACAAAAAGAAAAAGGAAAGATTAGTCTAATATTAGGCATTACGAGTTCATAAGTAAGAAACAAAGTTAGGGTATGAATGGGAGCAAATAAAACATCAACAGCCAATAATATATTACATGATTTTTTTTCATATCATATTTATATACCTTCATCATTTTTTTTTTCTATATAATTGTATTTGTAGTAAAATTTTCTTATATATCCTTTTATAGTAATATGTTGTTTCTTAAATTCTTTATTAAATAATAGTAGTTGGTTAAATGCCCATTAAGCTTTTTTTCTTTTATTAATTATGTAGTAGGCTTATCAATAGTTAAGTATCCCCCCTTTCAAAAAAATAGTTAAGTATCCCCGACACTTTCTCTAAAAAAAAAAGAAGTATCCCCAACACTTATATGATCTAATGTTCTTCAAAATGTCCGTAATGCTACTTAATTATCTGAACCTATTAGAACAATTGTTAAGTCTTTAAATTCCTCACCATCTTTAGAGAAAATAGTTTTCACTTAGGCTTTGTTAGTTTAGTTGTAATTTTTTATGTAAAATTTTCGGCTTAAAATATTTTTTAGGATTTTTTTCCAAGTTTTTAATTGCATATTTTTAATTTATAATGAGATTTGATGTGACGTAAAATAAAAACTTTCCCTTTTTCTTTTAAAAAAAATTACTAACAACTTCTAAAACATATGTTACCATTTTTTTCCCTGATCAGAAAACATATATTATTGATACATAACAATAAATTATGCTTAAAAAAAATTTGTAAGGCATGTATGTTGACTGAAGTTTTACCAATAAAACATATACTTCCACATATGACACTATCTCTATTTTTATTTATTTATTAATAATTTTGGAGAGGGAAATGTGAACCTTGAATGTCTACTTTGGAAATAGTAGATACTTACCAGCTAAATTACAAAGCTCTTGACTTCATTATCCTAGTTAAAACATAAGTAATCTTTTAACACTTATATATCACTATAATACTACTACCATCCAGGTTATAATTTAAACCATCCAAAACACTTAATATTTTTCCATAACACATAACCATGATACTACTCTCATTCAAGTTTCAATATATAACGGTTTCTCAAAAAAAAAAAAAAAAATCAATATATAACCATATAAATTAGTAAACATTGATCCATAATACAAAAACCATCCAAGTTTTGTAAAATCCATCCAAAATAGTAGCATTGTTCCGTAATACATAGCCATAATACTACCACTAACATTGTTTCATATATAATACATAGCCATAAAGTCTAGTGATCCCCATATTTGTTGAATATTTTCTCCAGCTTCTCAGTTTAGCATTTTTAGCAATTTCTTTATAATAATAATAAAAAAAAAAACTCATTTTCTTTAATAAAAAAATATTGCTTATGATTAGGATGATCTTGTTAAAGAAAGAACAAAACATCAATAAATAGGACAAAATAATATAACTCATCAAAGTATAAATTTCGTACCATCACTTCCTCATCTATACGCCATATATATTACTAACATTTATCAAGTTATGACTATTATGTGTCACTTCCTCATCTATACGCCACATATATTAACATTTATCAAGTTATCGCTATTATATGTCACATGTCATGTGTCAAGACATATATATATATATATATATATATTTTTTTTTTTATACAAGATAGAATTTCTACTCTAACCTAATTTAAGTGTATATGTGTGTGAAACTCCCTCCTGGAGACTTGAATTCCGACCCTTGCCCCCCACAACTCACAAACACTTATATTTGTGGAGTAACCATCGCACCAATGGTATGCTGTAGACCAGTGGTAAGACATTTAAGTATGAAATACTTTATTGCATTCTTAAATTACTCCTAAAATAATTGGGAGTTTAACATGCACTATAAATTTTCCTTACATATGTGAGCTCAAAACAATGTGGTTTCATATAGGCATGGAAGAAAATTATGAAGTATTCTTGAAGTAAAGTAAAGTGATACTCCATTCTCTTTTGTAAATGGTGAATCACACCATAAATCTAATTAATTAGATTCATTAATATGTGAGAGAGTGAGTACCACATCGTTGTTATACTCCTGAAATATTGAATTATAACTCTATGTATGGAAGGGGAAAACAAATAAATCAACTTCATCATGACGTCATATCGAAGGAAAAAGTAATGGCGTTTCGTTTAGGTTTATAGATTTCTCCGCACTTAGCTTTATGTTTTCTCAACTCATCCACCTAAAGCATCTCACTCCTTCTTACTCTCTTTTCATCTGCATTGAAGTTCTTCTCACTCATCTTCTTCTGAACCAACTATTAGGCGAGCCTCTCTCTCTCTCTCTCTCTCTCTCATATCAAAAAATCTTGGTTGATTTTCTGTATAGAAATATATTCAATCTTTTGTTTGTCTAAGTATTGAACATTAATTATGAAAAGTTTTAAAGCCTGATTGTTTTAAAAATTGTGTCAAGAATTGAGTTTTGGAGGAGATCCGAGAGTAATGGCATTGAGCACTTAAATGGAGAGCATCGAGCAGCAATTAAGCTACCATTATTGCCATATCCAATATGATTTTCCAAGTTTTCATATTTCAACAAATTATTAATATAAAACCTAATAGCATTGCTTTATATTACATGACTCTTTTTTACTTAATTACTGTCAATTATTACCGCACACTCTTGGCGTGATAGTCACTTCACAAGTACAAAGTTCTTGTCGAGTGGAGGGGGGAGGAGGGAGGGGCAAGGGTTGAGGTTCATTTAGGAGGGAGTTTCACACATATATATTTAGATTAGGCCTATAGTATAATTTATATCTTGTATACATATGTGTGTGTATAATTACTGTCAATACTACATTTGCACCATTTAAGATTGATTTCATCTCTTTTTCTTTTGTTTGAGCACAATTGGATCTATTGAATAGCTCGAATACTCCTTGGTTATTGTTTTTGGGGGACATATAACTTAATCTAGGTTCCATTTTCAGATATGTTTTTGGTAATAATCAAAATGGGGTAGCAATGCATATATATTCTAATCTCCTTCTATTTTTTTTTTTCAAAAAAGAAATAAGTTGTATTTTTATATCATATTTAATCTCTATGATTAATTTCAATTTTCAAAAGTTCAATTGCAGAAGTTATCGTTTGTGAAAAGGTGCGCACAAATTTGGCCTAATTCATTGTCTCTTAGTTTGGCAAGCTCCATGGTTTAATAGTTCTCTATAATAAATTTCAAAATCCCAATGCCTTCCACAAAATTTCTTTCCTTAAGTTGTCCTCAAACCTTTTCTCTCTAAGATGTACATAGAACTTCTTTTCCACCGATATATCCCAATCAGGTTTAGGTCTAAAACTACCAACAACATCATGGGAAAACGTACTTTGAATTTTGATCTCCCAAATTCCACCAATTTCTCAATGATAACATTGGTTTTTGGCACCAAATGAGATGTGCTGCTTTGAATTAAGATCTGGAAATGAAGCTTTTAGGGGTTAAGAATGATCTAGTAGTAATGGTATCATTTGTAGTGCTTCATGCCTTTCTTTCAAATTCACCCGCCTAGAGGCCCTACTAACTATCTATCTCAAGAAATAATGGAACATTTACTTATTTAAATTTTTATTCCTTTTTCTTTTTGGTTCATGTGGTTCAGAAGCTTTTAAACTGAAGACTTAGTTAAGAAAGTGAGGTTGATAGAATTTTAAAGGTTTACAGGATTATGACTAGAATTCCTTATATATATATATATATATAGTTTTTTCCCATAAGTGATTATGATTTCAAAGGTTATCAACACATTGATTTATTACTACAATAGGAATATTGTCGGATTATGTTCTAGGAATATCCAATGATGGCTAAGAGTTCTAATGGTGATTATGTGGAGGCATAGTTTGGAGTTGTAGACCAAAAAAACACAATGTATTAAACAAACAAAAAAAAGCCAAAAATTTAATAAGTTATATATATTTTTATTAATACAAGTTAATATAATAGATTGTTGAGATAATATCTTTGTTATGGTTATCAATTATGACAAATTTTCCATTATTATGGTTATCAATTATGACAAATTTTTTATACATGAATATTGTTAATGTATAAGTTATTTTAATTTGGGAAAGCGACACTAATAATTTGTTTCGATTGAGGGGGAAGGAGGGGGAATAAAGAAGCCAACTCTACTCTACTCAACCAACTCTACTCTACTCCCTCTCTTTCCCCCCTTAATCCAATCGGGTCCTAAAGGCGACACTAAAGACAGAAGGCTGCTTGAGCAAGGAAGCTGCTAATTCAAATGCAGATTCCATGTTGTCGTATTGGTTTGCTTCTCAAAAGTCCAATGCCCCGTTTGCAAGTCCTGGGTTTCTTGGTTTGTAGGTGTTTTCGAGCTACAACTTTGACAAGCAAAAAGCTCCTACTCCTATAAAAATGAAAAGTAGCAAGCGGAGCTTGAAGAAGTGAGCCCCAATCAGAGTCAGTAAAGGTAACCAAACGTATCTTTTCCACAACCATTTAGGTGCTTTGCTTATATAGCTTTTTTTTAAGTTATACAATAGAAGAAGGGCTTTGCTTTGGATCCCCCCTGCTTGCAGGTGTATATAAATAATTATAATATAATTATAATAAAATAAGCAGCCCTTCATGATTGAAACACTAACAGTTAGCATCTGAGGACTAAGAACTCTATCGGGTTACTACCAAGCTACTAAAGTGAATATTTGTTTTTTGTGAATTCATATGGGGCAATGGGTAGATCTAATTGTTCGATATCGATGAGTTGAAACACTCGTTGCCAAGGATTCATGGACTTTACTCATAGAGATACTACTTGCTAGGGTTGTGAAGTAACTGAGATTCCGCCAGAATGCTGTTGACATGCTTACAGCGATCCAGCCACCATATTTCTATTGACAATTTGTATAATTGTTTGTTGTAAAGGAAATGTTAATAAATGCTTTAAGAGTATTAGTTTAGAAACTATTTTTAGAAACATTTTATGGAAAAATGATAAAGCAATTGATTATGTTGGCAACTTTTTATATTTCCCATAAAAATAATGTTAAAACTTTCTAATATGTTTGAGCTTGGGGAGAGAATGTAACTAAGTGTGTGTATGTTTAGTAGTTTATTTGTTTCTCAAAAAAATAAAAAATTTCTAATATGATTTATTAACAATTACTTTAAGGGAATCCGTTAACACGAACCTTGTTGTAATGCTAGCTACTATTACACCATTGTTGAACAAGTTGATGATTGTTGCTCCATTGGCCAAGTATTTGACTAGATGCAATAGCTGAAGTACTGACTACTTAAATGATACGCCACCCCTAAACCCCTTATTGTATAACATGGTCATGCATAAATCCTTTTTCTCCTCATTACACAATGTTGAAATTCTGTCCAAATTTCTAGTTTTCTGATTTTCCATTGAAAAGTCATGAATTTCTAAATATTATCAAAATGCAGAAATTTTGTTCAAGAAATATTTATGCATTTTAAACCTTAGTTCAACACCTTATTTTCCTAGATAAACAATAAATATTAATACCTAATTATCCATTAGAATAATCATATGCATGTTGATGTGCATTTCTTACAATGAGCTCAAACTAACGAGACTATTAACGTTAATTAATTATAATTATTTATCTGGTAAACCAATCATTTCTAATTACTCATAATCACACGTGGTTACCCCTAACAATGAAAATGCCTATTATCCGTTAAAATCTTGATGTGTCTTGATCTTGCAATACCTAATTGGATCAAACTTAATATTTTTAAAAATTAGGTACACCATTTTTGTGTAAAATTCTTATACTTTTTTTGGTCAAATTTTGAAATATGGAAAACATAGAAAATTGGTTACGTATATTTACAATTGATAGAACATGTAATTTTGTTTTATAACATGAAGATTGGGAATAATAATATTAAGCTACTACTTTTTTTCCCTCATAATTATTATTAGAGAGAATATACAAGCTCTTCAAATTTTAAAGGCTACATTACAGATTAACCTCTTTGTTTTGGCCAATAGCAAATCATTCATGTAACTTTGTTTTTCTCCATTTTAGTCTTCCAACTTTGGTTTGAGTTCACTAAATTCCTTTCATTTAGTTTTGTTTAAATTTTGTTGTTAAAGTCCATGCAATTCTAATTTTTCTTCCAATTTTATCCTCAGTTCTTTTTCCCTTTCTTTTTCTTGAGCAAGAGACCTGAACCCGACCCGAATGTCTACTTGACCCGCCCAAAGCCCTGCTCTTCAGGTTGGGTTGCGCAGGTCCTTGCTCACCCCTACTTACATCCCCTGGATTTTTGTTTTAGCTAATTTAGTACATAAATTTTGACACTATAGCAAATTAACCCCCTTAACTTTGTCTTTCACCAATTTAATACACAAACTTTGATATTGTAGCAATAATACCCCCCTTAACATTTTTTTTTTTACAAAAAATTTATAATTCAACTTATTTTTGCACCAAATCATTATTTAAAAAAAATGAAAATGAAGGGCTCTCACTACAATAATATAAAAGTTTAGGGGGGTCTATTGGTTACAATACTAAAGTATATGTATTAAACAGGCTAAAATAAAATTTAAAGGGGGTCTATTTCTTACAATATTAAAGTTTAAGTTTTAAATTGGTTAAAATAAAAGTTTAAGAGTGTAAGTACAAGTACCCCAAAGTTCAAGGGTGTTAAAGGAATTTTACCCCGCTTTGGACTAAAAAATCATTTAAAATTAATTACCAAATTGTATCAGCCATTTGGAATTAAATATTATTCCATATTTGGTGGAAATGAGGTCATAAATGACCCATTACTAAGATTAAATGCATAAATACTAAATGTAAATAAAATAGTGTTGTAAGGGCACTTTAATGTAATAGTTATTTTATGATTTTTTTTAAAAAAAAGATATTCATATGATTTAGTTATTTCAGTAGTTTTGTTATGTTTTTATTATAGGAAATAGTCATTCCTTATGAATATCTATTCTCTAAAAGGGTTGTAAACTTGTAATAATTATTTCTTAGTAATTGTAATAATTTCTAAAATCAAATACTTAAAAAAAAAAATTCATATGCATATTATAATAATTATGAAAATAAAAAATTATAAAAAATAACTCATCTTTCTCTCAAATTAAAAAAAAAAAATTCTAGAAAATATAGATGTATGATTAAGATATTTTCTAAAATAGATCTTAAGTTTTATTCTAATATTATAACTTATAACCAAATTTATGTATTTATGGCATATTTGGTAGACTGTAACAGTAATTACATTGGAATAGGAATAGGTAATACAAGGAATACAACATGCTGTAATGTAATACTTATTACTATTCATTTGTTTGGTGACAACACAATAATATAACCTTGAAGACAATGAAATGAAAATATTTTAAATCAAACTTAAAGATATATTTTAGGAAATATCTTACTAATATAATTATATATCCTAAAAATAATATTTTTTTTTAAATTTGAAAGAGAGATTAGTTATTTTTTTATGATTTTTTATTTTCATAATTATTATGTGCATATAGAAAGTTTGTTTATTTAAAAATATATTAATTTTAGAAATTAACACACTTACTAAAGAATAGCTATTACAATCTTTTCAAAGATGAATATTTATTCTTCATTTTAAAGAATAACTATTTATAAGAAATGACTATTCCCTTTAATAAAACATAACCAAACTATTAAATAACTAAATTATATGAATAACTACCAAATGTACTCTTAGTTATTACATTTTATAAAAATTATCATTCATATTGGTAATCTTCATTTAATGTACCAAATATGTCCTAAGTGATAGTGTCTACTTTTCTTTATGAAAAGAAACAAGATTCAAATCTTCCCTCCCTAATTGTTTGAATTATCAACCACAGAAATTAAAAAGATTTTTTCAAGCAATTAACACCGAAAAATATTTACCAGCTGATAGATTAAAATATTAGCCCACAACCTTCCGTTACGTGTCAGACCTTGCATTGCATGCATTAGGTATAACCTATGGGCTAGATGAGGATAAACCGATGATAATTACACATAATATGAAGTCATTAGTCAAAGATTCTTTCCTTATCTCAGGTCATGTACCAGTTATAAATAACACATCCTAGCCCATTGCAAGAACACAGAAATTGAAGCAATTCAAGCACTAAGGAAAACCTTGAGCTCTTAGTTTGTTTGTACCATTTTCAATGGAGAGTAAAGCAGTAGTTTTGATTGTAGGAGCTGGCCCTTCTGGCATTGCAACTGCAGCTTGCTTGACCCATCTTTCCATTCCCTATGTGCTCCTTGAAAGAGAAGATTGCCATAATTCTCTTTGGAAGAAAGGAACCTATGATCGCCTAGGTCTCCATCTAGCTAAAGAATTTTGCTCCTTACCATATAAGCCACATCCACCAAATACCCCTACTTTCATGTCCAAGGAATGTTTTGTTCGATACATAGATGAATATGTGTCCCAGTTTGACATCAACCCTCGCTACCACCGCTCTGTTGAGTCGGCTTCCTATGACAATTCTGAAAACAAATGGAGGGTTGAAGCTAAGAACACCATAGAAGGGAAGACGGAGGTTTATGTTGCTGAGGTTTTAGTGGTTGCTACCGGTGAGAATAGCGAGGGCTATATACCTGATGTGACTGGTTTGGATAGCTTCAAGGGAGAGATTGTACATTCCAAACAGTACAAATCAGGTCTGAAATATCAAGACCAAGATGTCTTGGTCGTTGGCTGTAGTAATTCCGGAATGGAGATTGCTTATGACCTCTCAAACTTCTATAGTCGCCCCTCCATTGTTGTCAGAGGCCCGGTATATGATCTCTCTCTCTCATTCATGCAGTGCCAATTCTACCATAATCTAGAATCAATTTGCTTCTACAAAAATTCTCTCACAAACTCTCTTTTGTGTTAACTTTTAAAATATTTGTATAAAAAAAATTAAGACGGCGCCTTTCATCATGGTTAAATTAAAGTGTATTTAATGCATACCATACATAATTTAATTATATTTTATTTTTATTAAATTGACTTGTATATTTTTAAACATGTCAAAACTTCTTTTTTTTTTTTTTGGTAAAAATGTAAAGACTTATTTGATGTTAATATTTTTGTTTATGTAAGAAAATATGTTAAATCAAAATTACAAACATCCCATGTATAAGAAATTAATTAATATTATATAAATATGTTATTTTTTGGATTTAATTTTTTTTAATGTATATATTTAGCTTGGCCCTTTTTGAAAAAAAAAAAAAATTCTGACTCTACTACTAGTTTTTGTCTTGCATGCATGCTTAATTTATGGGATACCTCTCTCTCTCCATCAGTTGAGGTTGATGAGATCATGAGATCAAAAATAGACTGATGATGATAAATGCAGATTTTTCCTTCCATCTTTGTTCATATGGGTGGATTAAACGTTGTTTGAGCAACTAATTGAATACAACTTAATAAGCAGGTTAAGATAGTAAGGCATAGGATGCTGTGATAGCGTGTAGGGAAAAGAGACCGAGAAGAGAGAATAAATGAGAGTTTTAGAAGAAATTATTCCTTACACCCATGGTTTTACACCCAAAGGTATATAATGAGATCACCCTCTTACAACATGTGAAATCCATACATGCTATGTGAGAGAGGGATCATGAAACCGTTTCATAAAATATTTTTTATGTTTCACATTTCTCTCTCACTAATTGTGGGATCCATATACAAGACTCATGGAGTTCACTTTTATATGAAACTACGTATAGAGTTTTACAAATATTATTCTTAGGATCCGTTTGGATATCAAATTTGCTGAAAACTAAAAATACTGTAGCAAAATAATTTTTTAAATGTGTGAATAGTGCCGTGAGACCTATTTTTAATAAAAAAATTGCTAAAAAAGAAGTTTGTGTGTCTCGTAAATAGTGTACGGGATCCACTGACAGACACATTCCCATTTGAAATGCATCTCAAAAAAAAAAAAAAAAACAAAACAAAACACAGACGCACGGAGAAGAAGCTCTATCCAAACGCATACTTAGAATATGAGTATTAATAATTCTTGAACTTTTGATTTAAACAATTATCCCATGGTGGGACCCACGTGTGGAGCTCACCTCTTATGTGAAAGGAGGGAGCATTGTTCACAGATTACCTAAAAAAAAAATTTCTTGTTTGTATTGTTGGTAAAAAGCTAACGAATTAATTCATGTTATGTCCATGTAATAATAATTAATAAGGAAAAATCAAATAATTATATGGTAGAAAAAACGTGATTAAATTCATAAGAATATTAAAGGAAAAATATCAACAACAGCCTTTTGAGTTGTTAGAAACCTAATTTCCAGCAAATTAATTATTCAAATAGAGAGTTAAATAAAGATCAAAAAATTGGATGGTGATATTTGTAGAAACCCAGGCCTATCCAAAAAGTACGTACGCTATGGGAATGAAAAAACCTAGACATGATTACATTACGATTTTAATGGAATTACTGATTCATGACTATTCTACTATTGCAATTGGTTGCAGTTTCATGTGCTGACCAGAGAAGCTGTGCATCGAGGAATGTCTTTAATGAAATATCTCCCGGTTCACATTGTGGATGCTTTGACAGTGATACATGCAGCTTTCTTTTTCGGCAGTCTGTCCGAGTATGGCATCCATCGCCCCAATATAGGCCCCTTCTTTCAAAAATCGTTAACCGGAAGGTCTCCTGTTATTGATGTTGGAACAATCAAAAAGATCAAACAAGGAGAGATTCAGGTACGTACCTTCATTTAATATTATTATAATAATTAGTAACTTAATTAAAATGACAACTTTATAATGTTTTTGCTACTAGTGATCAATACATTTTTATCAAACAACTAAATCTGTTAACATATTAAGAATAGTACAAATTTGATTGTTGATAAAGATAGAAATAATTAAACATACATGATGATCATAATTGATGAAGCATGGTTGGGTAAGGGAGGGGGATTGTGATTCTAGGGTTTCATTAAGATGGTGAGGCATGATATATCAAGGGGTAATAAGAGATGTCAGTTAAATTATAATGATAATCCCAAAGCTAGAATAGGAGGAGAAGAGATTTAAATCTTAGATATTTCCATTTAAAATACCAAAAGATATTAATTGAACTATAAGACTTTTAGTTTTTATTTTTTATAATTTCATACTCTTTATACTACTGTCTAGAAAATAGAAATGGCTCCCCAGCCCCACCCAAAACTTCTTTTTTGTTTTTTTTTTCTTTTCATTTATGTATATCTTTTATCGATCAAGTTTTGTTGAACAAAATATAAAGAAAATATTTCCCTTTATATCAATGTCTTTTTTTAAGGGTATATCAATATTTTCTAAAAATGCAAAAATTTTAATTCAAGAGAAAAAAGAAGTTAAAATTTGTTTTTGATATTTTAAAAAAATGTTAGGACTTTGAATTTTTTTATAAATTTGAGAATAAGTATAAAATTTGAAAATAATTATATAATAAAATTCATCGAGTGATATTTTTCTAAAGCTTAAAAATCCTAACAAATAGATATAAGATACTGGATATTATATCTTTTTATGCTTAATCTAACATTAAATTACTAATTTATATTCACGTGAATGGTATTATATTGTATGACGTGTATTGTGCTTGTCCATAACGCATATAAAACCACGTATATTGTGCTTGTCCGTAACTGCTTTCCATTCTATATTTTGCCACCGAGCAGACGAAGAGTAATAGCCACTATATTAAATAACTAGCCTCAACTTCTATGCATGAATGGAGGATTGAAGTTGTTTTTGTGTGTGTCATTTTGTTTGTTTTAAATGGCTGATAATAACTAATTTGAGATTATCATAATAGTCAAGAATATTCATTTAACTGTTGGAATTAAACTTGGTTGGTTTGGGCCTAAGGGATGTTTTTTTTAATATGTTGCGGCACATAATTCTGACATGCAATCTATTGTTATCTTTGACACAGGTTGTCCCTGGTATAGTGAGAATCAATGAAGACAGTGTGGAGTTCATGGATGGCACTGAGAGGAAGTTCGATGCGATTGTGTTTGCAACTGGTTATAAAAGCTCAGCTAATAATTGGCTTAAGGTACGTAGTTTGTTTTAACAATTTACTCAAAGACGAAACTAAACTTCTAGAAATTTTGTACTTAATTATTGACTAAAATAATGTGTTAAAAGGATTATAAATATGCTCTGAATGAAGAAGGAATGCCAAAAAATCCATTCCCAGCTCACTTTAAGGGAGAGAAAGGCCTGTATTGTGCTGGGTTGTCAAAGAGGGGACTGTTTGGAGTAGCGAGGGATGCAGAGACCATAGCTGATGATATCAACAAGATTCTAGGTGCCAGAAACTGGAAGCTCTACCTATAAGTCCTACACCAAGTACTAATGTGTGTCAAACTTAAATAAACCCTCTGGTAGCATGTGCTCCAGAACTTTGTTTAAACTTCGATTAAGTTTTCATCTTGTAATATATTTGTCCTGAAATGGGACCTATGAACTCAACTTTATGTCTAAAGTTGAATATATAGTTTATTTTAATAAGTTGGTGGTGGCTGCCTACTATTATATGAAAGTTCAATAAGCTAATGTGAATGAATTTTCTATAGGACATTACCTAGGTACAGTAATTAGATGTTGTTACTTAAGTTTTCTTATTAAAATTCTGTCATGTAGATTTTTTTTATGAGATGGAAGTGTATTTTTTAGTTAAACAGCAACATGACTGAATCTTAATTAAGATGGGAACCTAAGGAATGGCATCTGAAGTACTGAACTTAAATTTTGTTCTTATATATATATATATACACACAGACTAACGTATGCCCTTAGAACATACATGTAGGGGCAGGATTTGAGCACTTCTTCTGTTGGATGAATAAATTCAGGCCCAACTAGTCTAATACAATAAATTTATAGAGAATGGGTTTAAGAACTAGGTCTTAGTGAGGATTACAACAACTAGATATGGTTACAAATAAATTGAATAACAAGGATGTGGACTAAAGTGTGAATTTCTGTTCCTCGGCCCCCACTTGAGGAACTAATAGTTCTTATTATTTCTTCAGTACTTGACTACAAAGGTTTCAAGGATGATGTCGTATTCTTTTCTTTTTTCTTCCTCCCTTCTTCCTGGAGGACTTCTTACATTATATACTCCCTCTTAGTTGATCTTAACCCTCTATTTGTTGATCATGCAGGTCATTACTTGAGTGCTTGTCCCATCAGCCGTATTCCTAAGCTTTCTGTGAACTGCAGCAACCTAGGCAACACTGTTCAGGGGTCATTTCCTCATTAATGCGGCCAGAATGTTAGTTGTAGGCGTTTAATGTGGAGGTGATAGTTTCTCCTTGAATTGCTCCTCCACCATGCTTTCATGGCTGACCCATTGTACTTGTCTTTTTCTTGGGATGCTCTGGGAGGCTGCCTTTGATGGCGTGCTGCTCTTCCCTTTGATGGTCTCGGTTGGCCAAGGACAGGATTGTCCTCAGCGATGTTTCTTGCCAAATTCTTCGACCCCACAATAGCACCTCAAAATCCTGAGGTCCGGCTCCTCGGACGGGGAGGAAGATTTTGATGTCCTTGGGCCCTTGTCATGGCTTGTCAAGCCTTGTCCTCCACTAGTGTCAGAGTCTTTTCACCTGTCCAAGGCACGTTCATGGTGCTTCGGTATATGGAGCGCATCCTCATTAAATTCTGGCGGCTCTGTATTCCCTTCACACAATGGTGTGATGATAATCTAACGGTGGAGATCTTTTTGACTTTATGGGCGGGAAAACCCACACGGTTATTTATAATTGGGGTTATGAATACCCATTTGAACTGATTTGTCTCTTTAATTTTACATTCAAGAGTTCTTGCGCACGTATCCTGAGTTCAGTCAAATCTTCAACCAAACTCACGTCTCTTTTCAGCATAAAAATCCCGTCGGAGGAGCTTTTCCTCATTTCTATAAGTTCTCCTCTCTTTCTCTCTAAGCTTCTTTCCCCTTTATTCCTTTTTTTCTTTCGTCTTTCCTTGAGTCCCTCAGCCGTTTCTAGGGATGGGTAGGTTTAAGAAGTTGGTTGAATCTGAAGAGGCAATGGAGAAGTTCATCGCCGATTACAGGATACCTAGTAATGTAGGTTTGAGATATTGTGAAGAAAGGGAGGGGTATTTTAGGAGGCAAAAGGGTGAAGTACTGATTCCCATAATCGCTTTCATAGAAGGTGGTATGAGGATCCCCATGGGACCGGTGATGAAGGACTACCTTAGGCATTTCCAGTTAACTCCCACCCAGTGTGCCACCAACGTATTTAGGATTCTAGGTTATGTGGATGCCCTAAACGAGAAAATGGGGTTGAGGTTAACCTACCACGATGTAAACTGGTGCTATAACCTCCAACACCTAAAGGGTAAATTCTACTATATGAAGACGAGGGATGATAAGGTTCGGCTTATTCAGTGCCTCCCTGGGTCCAGCAAGGGGTTAGATAAGGACTTTCTCATTGTGTTCGGGGAGTGGCACGACGGCCTTCATTGTCCGACAGCTAGTGGAGTAATTAAAGTAGGAGGGGGTTTGATCTTTTGTTGTTGTCACAGTTTGCATTGTTTGGTGCTAACAAGAATATGCTTTCTTTTTTGCAGATCCACATGCCTTTGAACGTCACTTTCACCTGGTTAACCGGGAAGATTTGGAGAACATCCTTGGGGCGAAGGTCTTCGTAAACAAAGCCGACAACCAAGTTACAGCTGCTCACAAGATCCTTGGATACGATCTAATTCAGAAATCGTTCTTGGCTCCAAAGGACGTGATCAGAGCCAAAGATCCTCGGCTTCATAAGATCACCGTAGCAAAGCACAGGTTCTTGCTCCCTGAAGGATCTCCCGTCCTAGAAGGTATTTCGTCAGCTGGCCCTTCTTCATCCCATTAAGCTGTAGAGGCTGAGGGAGGAAGTACAAAAAGGGAAGAAGAAGTTGCTGATTTGGGTCCATCTGAGGACGAATTTGGCGCCTTTGACCAAGTCAATCTGTCTGAGGATCCCTCTGGTGACTTCGGTGACCCCAACTTGGCTGAAGCAGACATCCTATTAGTAGGGACTTCTCTTTAGGCCGAGATAGGTTTCAAGAGATAACCTCAGACCAGCCTGTTCAACCTGATTGAGGGCCAACCAGGGAAGGACGCGTCGGGGAAGCCACGATCTAAGCTCCCTCCTCCCTCACCCAAGCGTCAGCTCGTTCAGACTAGGTCATCTCCCATCCAACCTAAGCTTTCACCTCCTCCATCTCAGCCAAGTTTGCCACTAAGGCCCGAGCCCACTGATCCTAAACATAAGAAGGACAAGGGCAAACGACCCATGGGAGTAGATAAATCTCTTTCCTCCCAGGAGGAGGACGAAGCTTGGCGGCCTTCTAAGCTACAAAAAACCGGGCACCAAGGCCAAGGAAAAGAAGTGGCTATACAGTCCGAGCCCCAGGCTTGGCTCCCCGCCCCAATGCTCCACGGGGAGCCTTTGATGGAGAACGCCTCCCTTAGAGACTTCCAAAGGGGGGGGGGGAGGCACCTACATGGCCGATGCGCTGGAGAGGTCCCTGCTACTCCCCGCTGACATGGCTGAGCTGAAGAATTTGAGGAGGCAGGAGGTCTTCCTCAACCTCAAAAGGTACTTGGGTATGGTAAGAATTCTAACACTTGTGACTCCCTTGATTTTTTGTTCTTTGGTTTCCTTCTTATTGTGCACTTGTTTCAATTGGTAGGCTGTCCAGGCTACTTTTAGGTTGGAAGAGGTGGCCAACAACCAGAGCAGGGCCTTGGATATTGAGCGTGATAAGCACCTAGACGCTGCTCGGACCCTTAAAATCTCCGAGGCCGATCTCTCGAAAGCAAGGAAGGATCTTAAGGAGATGACAAGGGCCAGAGATAGCGCTGAAGCAGGCCTGGTCGGCGCTCAAAAACAAGCCCAAAAACAGACGAGGCGCCTGCTTGAAACTGAGGATCAGCTGAAGATTGCCAAGGAGCAAATCGTTGATCTGAAGCAGAAGTTGACCGAGGCAGAAGGGGCCAAGAATGTTGCAAAGTGGGCTAGGGATGAAGCCTTGAGGGCCAAGGAAGAGGCAGAGTTTGCCAGGGTAGAGGCGCAGGCTTCTAAGAAGGCAGCCGAGGAGGAGGCTTTTGCATTGGGGGTGGCCGAGACCCAAGCCACTCTCAAGGCTCAAGTACCTGGGGTATGCAGGCTTTACTGTTCCTAGGTTTGGAATGAAGCCTTAAAACAAGCTGAAGTTGAGGCTTCAT
The DNA here is from genome assembly GCA_023736055.1 of Quercus glauca. Taxonomy (NCBI): domain Eukaryota; kingdom Viridiplantae; phylum Streptophyta; class Magnoliopsida; order Fagales; family Fagaceae; genus Quercus; species Quercus glauca. The sequence continues at coordinate 28,734,167 of CM043320.1, forward strand.
CTTACTTGTGGAAGGTGGATAATGTATACTACCCTCCTGCCATCTGGGAAACTGCTTTATTTAGCTCTGAGGCTGAGGCTGCTCTTGAGGAGGTTGAGATTACTCGACCAGAAGCTACTTTGATTACAACCGCCCCTAATGAGCCAGCCAAGAAAGCTGAGCCTCCTGGGGTGAATGAAACAGACAAGGGCCTTAACCAAGAAGCGCCTCATGATGTTACAAGATCTTCTGCTAATGCACAGGCCCCTGATGCCGAGGAGACGCCTCTCCTAGTTGATCCCCTTTAGGTTGCTCCCCAAGTGAAGGCTCCAAGGATCCTGAGACCCTTTCTACCCAGCTCCCCAAGGAATGCATCAAGATAAAGCTGAAGAAATAGGCCATCTTGGCTGGGCTCTGTTATTCTTTTGCCTTATGTTTCTTTTTCTTTTCTTTTTTTTCTTTTTTTTTTTTGAACATTGTAATGTGACCTTTAGATTGAATATATGAAATTCCTTTTTTACATTATTTGTTTATTGTTATTATGATAGGCTCTGCTATTTATATAACCTGTACTTTGATTATTAGCTAAACGATCTCGATAGTGTAACTTGTTTTCTATTTTTGAAATAGTAGCCAAAAAATGTAAAGTCCATAATGATAATTTCCACCTAGACTCTGATTAACAATTGAGCCACCTCATTGCTTCGACTTGCTTTTGTTAAATAGACTATAAAATGCAATAACGTTATAATATGAATCCTAAGATCAAATACCATAACACAATGTGCAAAGGTACTCATAGATATGTTCTAAAAGTTTATAGACCTCAAGAAAACAGTTAGCTATTGACCATGCAAGGGAGTTAAGCTCAATGTACCTCAGAGTGCCTTAAGTGATGTTAATGGGTTTGTGTTCATTCACACCTTTGTTGAAAGCAGTTAGTTTTCCCGCAGGTTTGAGTCCGAGGACCATGCCAGACCTTAGTTCTTTCTAACACTTAGATTTTTCTTGAAGTAATTAGTTTCCCCACAGGTTTAAGTCCGAGGACCATGCAAGACCTTGGTTCTGTCTAATACTTAGATTTTTCTTGAAGTAAAATTAGTTTTCCCACAGGTTTGAGTCCGAGGACCATGCAAGACCTTGATTCTGTCTAACACTTAGATTTTTCTTGAAGTGGTTAGTTTCCCCACAAGTTTAAGTCCGGGGACCATGCAAGACCTTAATTCTATCTAACACTTAGATTTTTCTTAAAGTAATTAGTTTCCCCACAGGTTTGAGTCCGAGGACCGTGCAAGACCTTGGTTCTATCTAACACTTAGATTTTTCTTGAAGTAATTAGTTTCCTCACAGGTTTGAATCCGAGGACCGTGCAAGACCTTGGTTCTGTCTAACACTTAGATTTTTCTTGAAGTAATTAGTTTCCCCACAGGTTTGAGTCCGAGGACCATGCAAGACCTTGGTTCTGTCTAACACTTAGATTTTTCTTGAAGTGGTTAGTTTCCCCATAAATTTGAATCCGAGGACCATGCAAGACCTTGGTTCTGTCTAACACTTAGATTTTTCTTGAAGTAATTAGTTTCCCCACAGGTTTGAGTCCGAGAACTATGCAAGACCTTAGTTCTATCTAACACTTAGATTTTTCTTGAAGTAATTAGTTTTCCCACAGGCTTGAGTCCGAGAACCATGCAAGACCTTAGTTCTATCTAACACTTAGATTTTTCTTGAAGTAATTAGTTTCCCCACAGGTTTAAGTCTGTGGACCATGCAAGACCTTGGTTCTGTCTAACACTTAGATTTTTCTTAAAGTAATTAGTTTTCTCATAGGTTTGAGTCCTAGAACCATGCAAGACCTTGGTTCTGTCTAACACTAAGATGGTTGCTAAAATGCAAGACAGATAATCATAATAGACTTAAGAATTTGAATTAGAGAAATGCTTTCATTAATAATAATACCTTCTCAGGTTATTTACATTCCACGAATGTGGTATAACTTTTTGATCTAAGTCTTCTAAGTAGTATGCATCTACCCCTGCTACTAAAGTAATTCGGTATGGTCCCTCCCAATTGGGTCCCAGCTTTCCCCAAGAGGGGCTCCTGGCAGCACCCACAACTTTCCTCAATATTAAGTCCCCTGGTGCTAGTGGTCTTAACTTCACATTGGCATCATATCCCTGCTTGAGCTTCTAGTGGTAATAGGCCAACTGGATCATTGCCTTTTCTCTTCGTTCATTAATTAGATCTTGGCTCTTCCCTAGTAGTTCATCATTACTTCTTGGAGTGAAGGAGTTTGTCCTTAACGTTGGGAAGTTTGCCTCTAGATGGATAACAGCCTCGGCCCTATAGGTCATGGCAAAAGGTGTTTCCCCTGTTGAGCGCCGTGGTGTAGTCCGATAAGTCCATAAGACGTGTGGCAGCTTTTCTACCTATCTTCCCTTGGCGTCATCCAGTCTCTTCTTAAGCCCATTGACTATGACCTTGTTGATAGCCTCGGCCTGTCCATTTCCTTGAGGATAAGCTGGAGTTGAGTACCTGTTTATGATCCCCAGTTTGCAACAGTATTTTCTGAAGGCTTTGTTGTCAAATTGAAGTCCATTATCTAAAACAAGGGTATGAGGGACCTTGAACCGTGTAACAATATACTTCTAGATGAATTTCTTAGCATCGACATCTCTGATGTTGGCCAATGGTTCAGTTTCGACTCATTTGGTGAAGTAGTTTATGCCGACCAACATATATCTCTTATTTCCTAACGCCTTAGGGAAAGGGCCTATAATGTCCAGGTCCTACTAGGCAAACGGCCATGGACTGGACAAAGGGTTGAGGATCCTTCCGGGCTGATGAATGTTTGGGACAAATCTCTAGCACTGGTCACATTTCTTAACATTTTGTAGGGCTTCCTTCTGCATCCCCGGCCACCAATATCCCTAGATAATGGCTCGGTGCGACAGAGATCTTCCTCCTGTGTGACTCCTACAGATCCCTTCGTGCAGCTCTTCAAGTAGTAATTCTGAGGCTTCAGGGTGAATGCACAGTAAATATGGCCTGGAGTAGGAGCGCTTATACAATTTGTGGTCCTCGAATAACCAAGACCGAGGAGCATTTCTTCATATTTTCTCAGCCTCTGACCTTTCCTCAGGGAGAACATCATCTTTGAGGAATCTCACTATAGGGTCCATCCAGTTAGGACCCGCTCTAACTTGATGGACATGAACCATGCCTTTTACAACCTCATTTGCTCTATCCAGATGCTCAACAAGAATAACTCGAGGTAGTCCCCTTGCCAAGGAGGCAGCAAGCGTGGCAAACGAATTTGCATGGGTGTTTCCACTTCTAGAGACGTGCGACAAGTTGAAAAGATCGAAGTCTGACAGCAAGCTCTTGACCTGGCTTAAGTACCCTTACATCCTCGCATCTCTGGCTTCCAACTCACCCTTTACTTGGCCTACTGCCAATCTCGAGTCTGAGAACATCTCTACTGCTTTTCCTCCCATTTTCTGTACCATGGTCATTCCTTGCAACAAGGTCTTCATACTCGGCTTTGTTATTTGTGGCTGGGAACCCAAGTTTCAGGGATTTCTTTATGATAGTCTTCTCGGGGGATACTAGGACTAGCCTCACTCCAGACCCCCTTTAATTTGCTACGCCATCAACGTACACCCTCCAACATGGGGGTCCAGGCATAGAGATTGCCCCAACTGATTTTCCATCCATGTTTCGCTCCTCTGCTACTGTTTCCACCAATGGTTCCGCAAATTCGGCCACCAAATCAGCCAGGACCTGACCCATAATAGAGGTCTGAGGCACGTACTTGATGTCAAAGGCTCCCAGAATTGTGTTCCATTTGGCGATCCTTCCAGTGTAATCAGCAATTTGAAGTACAGACTTCAAGGGTAATTGGGTTAGAACAACTACTGTGTGGACCTGGAAATAATGGGGAAGTTTTTGTGTAGCGTGGACCACAGCTAATATGGCTCTCTCCAAGGGTAAATACTTGACCTCAGTTTCATGTAGCGACTTACTCGCGTAATAAATTGGCTTTTGAAGGCCATTGTCATCCCTTATTAGCACCAAACTCACAGCATGAGGGGCTACGGCAATATATGCGTATAAGACTTCGTCGGCTTCAAGACTGGACATGATAGGTGGCCAAGATAGGTATTCCTTGAGTTGCTGAAGGCCACGATACAATCCTCGGACCACTCAAATCATTTCCACTTGTTGATCAGGAGATAAAAAGGTCTGCATCTATCGGCCGACCTGGAAATGAATTGATTTAGGGCCGCGACCATTCCAGCTAACTTTTGGACCTCCTTGGCATTTTGCGATGGTTTTAAATCATTAATAGCCTTGATCTGGTTAGGATCAACCTCAATTCCTTTGTGAGTAATAATGTAGCCTAAAAATTTGTCTGACCCTACACCAAATGAGCATTTGGAAGCATTTAGGCGCAGCTTGTGCTTCCTTAAGACACCAAAAGTACAGCCGAGGTCCTCTAAATGCTCAGACACCACTTTACTCTTCACCACCATATCATCAACATAAATTTTGATACTCTTGCCCAACTGCGATTCGAACATTCTCGTCATCATCCTTTGATAAGTGGACCTTGTGTTCTTTAGACCGAACGGCAGTACCTTGTAGTAGTAGTTCCCAATAGGTGTCACGAAGGCTGTCTTCTCCTGGTCCTCCAAGGCGAGCAGTATTTGATGATAGTCTTGAAAGGCGTCTAAGAAACTCATCCGAGGATGGCCCGCAATTGCATCCACCAATTGGTCTATCTGAGGCATGGGGAACGGGTCCTTTGGGCATGCCCTATTTATGTCTGTGAAGTCTATACAAACCCGCCATTTTTCACTTTTCTTCTTGACCACCACAATGTTGGCCAACCATTTAGGGTAAAAAAACCTCTTTGATAGCCCCTGCATGCTTAAACTTTTTCACTTCGTCCCTAATCGCATCGGAATGTTCTCTTAATGAACGCCGAGGTGGCTGCTTCTTGGGAGTGATGGACAGGTTAACATTGAGATGGTGACAGATGAAGGCTGGATCAATCCTTGGTGCATCACAGACGTCCCATGCAAATACATCAATATTCCTTTTAAGGAACTCAATCAACTCCTCCTTCTCCTGAAGAGGTAGCTGAGGTCCAACCTGAAAGAACTTCTCTGAGTCATTATCAATGACCACCTTCTTCAGATTTTCACATTTTGCTTCCTCGGTAGCTGCATCGGGAGGTGCCATCGGGGCCTTTGATTGCTATAAGCTCTCTTCAGCAGTGGCCGAGGACTCCACGTCGAGCCGATGTGAAATGGCAGCCACCATACATTGCCTTGCTGTGGATTGGCAACCACGGATTTCGAGGACATGGTCCCCTGATAGGAATTTCACTTTCTACTGCAAGGAGGAGGCAATAGCCCCTAAGGTATGGAGCCGAGGCCTACCGACGATGGCTATGTATGGGGAGTAGGTGTCCACCACAATAAAGTTTACCTCCACTATTTTCGGGCCGGTTTGGATGGGTAGCCTAATCATGCCTTTTGGAATAATAAGCTTCCCATCGAAACTCATTAAAGGAGAGCTATAAGGCATCAAATCTTCCGGTTTTAACCTCAACCTTTTGTAGAGGTCGGGGTACATAATCTCAGCCCCACTGCCATTATCCACCATCACCCTTTTCACATCGTAGTTCCCGATTCTGAGAGTGATCACCAGCACATCGTCATGGGCTGGGTGGTTCTTATCTTGTCTTCTTTTGAAAAACTCAAGGTTGGGTGAAAATTCCCTTTGGCCCTTTTCGGCTTTGGCTGGGACTACTCGGTAGGCAGCTAAGCCATAGTCAACACTCGTGAAAGGTGCGTGTCTGTTCTTCTTGGCATGGCCAAGATTATATTGATCGTCCCTGTGGGTGGCCTCAGGGCAGTATCTCTCTGGGGCTCCTGATGGGTCTGGCTTTAATGACCACTGGAATGATGCAGAAGGTGCCTCAGTTTTCCTTCTCGGACTAGTTGGTCCAGATAGTTCCAGAGGTTCCTGCAGTTCTCCGTGGTATGTTTGTGGTCCTAGTGGTATTGGCAATAAAGGTTCTGATCACGCCTCGTGGGCTCTCCCGCCATCTTATTCGGCCACTTAAAATATGGCTCGTTCTTGATTTTCTCCAACACCCAATGTACTAGTTCTCGGAATACAGCATTGACAGTCTGTGTGTTGGCCGCTTCGGACTGCCTTACGAAATCTCTCCTTGGGCGGTTGTTGTTATATCGATTTGACCTGAAATCCCTCATCTCCTAAGGGATAACCTTTTCTTTTCCTTTGCCTTGCAGCTGGTCTTCCTCTACTCACTTATACTTATCGATCCGATCCATCAGTCACTGGTGACAAGCTTACCAGTCAGAAACTTCCTCAAGCCATACTCGGCCGGGAAACTATTCTTGAAGGTGCTGATGGCGACATCATCAAAATTGTCTTTCATTTCATTATACATCTCCCAATATCTGTCCAAGTAGGCCTTCAATGTTTCTCCATCGTGCATGGATAAAGACAATAACGCACTCAAAGACCGAGAAGCTCTGATGTTTGTAACGAAACGGGAGCTAAAGGCTTGGGTTAGCTGCCTATACAAATCTATGGAATTCGTCCTTAATCCATTGAACCACTTCATTGCTACTGGTCTCAATCTAGATGGGAAGACCTTATACATCAGCGCCTCGTTTTTAGAATGGATAGCCATCCTTTGGTTAAACTGGTTCATATGCTCCACAGGGTCTGTTTTGCTGTTATAGATAGTGAAGGTTGGCTGTTGGAACTGCTGAGGGAGTATAGCCTCTTCTATATGGCGTGTGAAAGGCGACTTGGAGAGTTGATCCAGTGCCCTACTCATGGCATCGCTTCCCAAGCCCCTAGGAGACGGGCTTTTACGTTTACGCCTCCGGTAGTGCTCTTTTTCATGAGAGAAGGTCTCGCTTGGAGGAGTTCTCGATCTTTGCCTATAGTCATCATCACCCTCATCATCGGAGGGCATGTCAGGGTTAGAAAAAGACCGTCTGCATTGTACATGGCGCAGCTTTCTCTTCAAGTCGTCTATCTCTCACTGCATGGCTAGCTTATCATTCTGTCTCTGGGATACGTGACTCCTAACCTCTTCTGATTGCATGGCCTGGTTGTTATTTTGTCTTCGGAGCATGTGACTGCCTGCACGAGAGTGGCTTTTGCTGGTTTGAGTGGTGTGCACACTTCCTTCTCGAAACCTTCTGTTTTCTTCATTTCAATCACGCCTAGGGTTGGGAAAGTTACCCTGTTGTTTGGATCTAGCCGGTTTAGGTTGATGGGAGCCTGCTTGATGAGGGCTCCTACCATGCTTGATCGTTGCCCTTACTAACACACAAGTTCTTCCCATAAACGGCGCTAATTGTAGGGGCAGGGTTTGAGCACTTCTTCTGTTAGATGAATGAACTCAGGCCCAACTAGCCCAATACAATAAATTTATAGAGAATGAGTTCAAGAACTAGGCTTTAGTGAGGATTACAACAACTAGACATGGTTACGAATAGATTGAATAACAAGGATGTGGACTAAAGTGTGAATTTCTGTTCCTCGGCCCCCACTTGAGGAACTAGTAGTTCTTGTTATTTCTTCAATGCTTGATTACAAAGGTTTCAAGGATGATGCCGTATTCTTTTCTTTTTTCTTCCTCCCCCTTTCCCAGAGAACTTCTTACATTATATACTCCCTCTTAGTTGATCTTGACCATTCATTTGTTGATCATGCAGGTCACTACTTAAGTGCTTGTCCCATCAGTCGCATTTCTAAGCTTTCTGTGAACTGCAGCAACCTAGACAACACTGTTCAGGGGTCATTTCCTCATTAATGCGGCCAGAATGTTAGTTGTGGGCATTTAATGTGGAGGTGACAGTTTCTCCTTGAATTGCTCCTCCACCATGCTTCCATAGCTGACTTATTGTACTTGTTTTTTTCTTGAGATGCTCTGGGAGGCTACCTTTGATGGCGTGCTACACTTCCCTTTGATGGTCTCGGTTGGCCGGACAGGATTGTCCTCAGCGATGTTTCTTGGCAATTTGGGCTTTCTACGTTCGTCCTCAGACGTTTCTTCCTCCTCGGCATGGGCCTTGGGCTTATTATAAAGTGGGTCGGGGTTGCTAAATTCTTCGACCCCACAATACATTATTAAATTATTTTAGCAAACTTTTTATGGAAAAATGAAAAAATGACTAACTTTTTTAATGATTTTTTTAATTTCTCATAAAAAATTTACTAAATTGGATGATTAATATGTGTCCTTAGGGCATACATTAATCAGACTCTATATATATATATATATAGTGTTACTCATATTATTGAAGATCAAATGTGACTTTCCAAAAATTGCTCTTCTTTCTTCTATTTTTGGTAAAAATATAAAAAATTATGTATAAATTTAAATAATGGCCCCCCGATTTGACTAAGAATAATGCTATAGACACAAACTATTCTATAAACATTTTACAAATTGCTGATGTGGCATACTCTACAAACATTTAAATAATCCCATCTCTTTTACTTTTGGTGTCTCCATGTCATTTTTGTTTCTTAAAATTAATCTTATACCATACATAACTCATTAATTCAAAATGTATTTAATGTATTTTAAAAAAATAAAAAAGTTTATTAATTATTAATGCACTTTATTTTTCCTCTAATCACTTTTACACCATAATAGCTTATTGAATCAAATAATATTTAGGAGACATCCTAGAAATATATAAGTAAATATTTTTAATAAAAACATTCTTTATTTATTTTTTAATGTTTTAAGAAAATTAGAGATATGGATATATTTTTTTTCTTTTTAGAATACACTATATATAAATGTGGATTTCTTTTCTTTTCTTTTTTGATGGGAAACATGTGAATTTCATTCAACTAAATTGAAATACAACAGAGATATTGCAAAAACATTACAAACAGAGTTCCTCAATAATAATGTGCTCAACATGACTTGGTATAGTTCTTTCCCAAACCTGAGACATATCAGTAATCCTAGCAACTCTTGTAAGTTCATGGGCAACTCTGTTGCCTTCCCTTTTCAGATGATGAAAGGAGCACCATCTAAAAGAAGAAAAGACTTCCCTAATATTCTGGATAATGTGATCAAGCTCACCACCGAAGACCCCATCATTGATAGCTTGAATAATGGACAAGGCATCAGACTCAATAATGGCATGAGAAACCTCTATTTTCGCTGCAAGCAGCACACCTTCCAGAACAGCAACAGCCTCTGAAATCTCAGCAGAGAAAGATGCTGGGAGGACCTTGCTTGAAGCTGCCAGAATTTCTCCCTTGTAGCCACGGATGACCACTCCAATGCATGATTTTCTCTCATCATCAGACACAGCAGCATCTATATTGACTTTGCAGAAACCCAAGGGGGGAGCTTTCTAATTGGACATAGGAGGGCCTGAGCAAAAGCCGGGTAGGAGCAGGTAGCCTTGTATTCAGCTATGACTTTACATGCCATTTCCCAGGCTTGTAATGGAGGAGAGCCAGAATCCTCATGGATTGCTTGATTGTGATTCCACCAAATTGACCAAGTAACAACAAAGAAAAGTTCCAGATCATTCGGAGAGCCTTTTGCAATAAAATCTAAAGCAACATCCACCAAGTCACAATAGGGAGAAGAGAGATCAATTAGGCAATTGTGCCAAAAAGCCTAAGTCATTTTTGCATGATCACAGTGGAGAAGTGCATGGGCTGTGGTTTCAAAGACTTTATCACATAATGGACGAAAACTAGAACAATGAATTCCCCTATGGTTTAGATTTTGCATAGTTGGAAGACCATTAACACATGTCCTCCAAGCAAAGATTTTGAGCTTCGGAGGAACTTTCTGCTGCCAAATCCGTTTCCACAGTAAAATCCTTGAGCTACTTGAGGTGCTTTCTCCTTCCTTACTTGAATCCACCAAACTAGTAGCAATGTGATATGCACTCTTGACTGTAAATGCTCATCTTTTGTTGCCTATCCAAATAAGGCTATCCTCAGGCAGGTTGTAGCTTATGGGGATTTTTAGGATGGTGCTAGCTTCGTGAGGTAGAAAAGTGGCTCTAATCACATCAACTTTCCACCATCTAGTGTCTTGGTCAATGAGGGAAGACACCATGGGAAAATCTTCATAGTCTGCTTGGGGGGAAATCACATTGTGGGTTGATGGCGTAGGCAGCCATCTATCTTCCCAAATATGGATACGACGTCCATTGCCCACCCTCCACCTTGTGCCCCTTCTAATTACCTCAAGGCTATTGTGAATGCTCTACCATGCATATGAGGGGTTGCTCCCTTTTTTGGAATTGAGAATATCATTATAAGGAAAGTATTTTGCTTTGAAGACTCGAGCCATTAGAGAGTCCGGGTTGGTGAGAATTCTCCAACCTTGCTTAGCTAATATGGTAAGGTTGAAGGCTTGTATGTTTCGGAAGCCCATACCTCCATGGAATTTAGACCGACACATTTTCCTCCAATTGACCCACGCAATTTTGTTCTCTTTATCCTTTTGGCCCCACCAAAAACTCCGCATCATATTTTCCAAGTCATGGCAAAGAGTCTTAGGAAGTTGAAAGCAACTCATAGTGTATGTAGGCACTGCTTGAGCCACCACTTTGATAAGGATATCTCTTCCACCAATCAAAAGGAGTTTACCCTTCCAACCAGTAAGTTTTTTAGCTACTCTCTCCTTAACTTCAGCAAACACTTGTGTTTTTGATTTCCCAATGATGAAGGGCAGCCCTAGATACTTATTATGTCGTGAATCTTGCATTGGACCAAGAATGTTTAGTATGCTTTCCTTCAAATCTTGAGGGGTGTTCGGGCTAAAGAATACTAAAGATTTGTCAGTGTTGATTTTTTGCCCGAAGCTTCTTCATATCTGTTGAGACTACTTACAAGTGCATAACATTCTTGAACATTTGCTTTGCAAAACAAAAGGCTGTCATCAGCAAAGAAGAGGCGAGTGATTAAAGAACAGCCTCTACAAATGGAAATTCCAATGATTTGTTGATTCTTGGCAGCTTCATGAATAAGGCCTAAAAAACCCTTGGCACAAAGGAGAAAAAGGCAAGGGGAGAGCAGGTCTCCTTGCCTAATGCCCCTTAAAGGAAAAATGCTCCCACAAGCCTCTCCATTTATAAGCACTGAATAAGAAACATAAGAGACACAATTCATAATAAGATCAATCCATTTTTCCACAAAACCCAGCTTCTCCATCACACCTTTAATAAAATTCCATTCTACCCTATCAAATGCCTTGCTTATGTCTAATTTAATAGACATATAGTTTTCTTTTCCTACACTTTTATGATTTAGATAATGCATGAACTCAAAGGCTACAAGGACATTATCCGTGATTAGGCGGTTGAGGGTAAAAGCACTTTGGTTCTCGGATATGATGTTTGGTAGAATGGCTTTGAGCCTATTGGCTAGGACCTTAGAAATGATTTTATAGGTAGTGTTACACAGGCTAATAGGGCGAAATTCAGTCATTTTGGTGGGCTGATTGGTTTTTGGGATAAGAGAGATGTTAGTTTTGTTTATTTCGGTCATAGGCAGATTAGAGTTCAGCATACTTAAGACCATGTTTGTGATATTAGATCCTACAATGTCCCAATATTTATGAAAAAAGATCGCGGACATACCATCAGGCCCGGGTGCTTTGTTGGGGTGGAGTTGCTGCAGTGCTTTCAAGACTTCCTCTCTCGTGAATGTTTTGGTGAGCTCTATGTTCATATCTTCTGTGACACGCCTAGGGATTGCACTTATGACTTCATTGATCCCGGTGGAGGAAGAGGTAGTATATATTTTCTCAAAGTATGATATTGCAGTGGCTTTGATACTTTCCTTACTTTCACACCATATCCCATCATCATTCCAAAGCCCCAAAATGGTATTCTTTTTCCTCCTTTCCGAAGCACGGGCATGGAAAAATTTAGTGTTTCTGTCACCTTCCCTATACCAATGAACCTTGCTGCGCTGTCGCCAAATAGTCTCCTCACTGTCTAAAAGGTCATTTTTTTCCTTTTTGAGGTAATTAATTTCTGCCCCTCTGTCACCTTGCTGATCAATAGTGGTAATGAAATTAAGAACTCTTCTTTTCTCCGCAATTTTCTTTGGTATATTGCCAACAACATTCTGATTCTAGCTTGCCAAAGCACTTGCGCAACGTTGGAGATTAGATGCAAGCCCCTTAGGAGTGGCAGAGAGAGTACCCGATTGCCATGCAGCTTCAATCACATCACGACAATCCTCCCTTTTGATCCACATGGCCTCAAAATGGAACCGGCGATTACCTTTACGGGTTGGAGGAGGTGAGTCAGTGATAGCAAGGAGGCAGTGATCAGAGGTGGAATTGGCCAAATGGTGAACTTTTGGTTCTTGGAAATGTTCAAGCCATTCAGTGTTAGCAAAAGCTCTGTCCAAACGGAGCGAAATTCTGTTGCTCCCTTCCTTCATATTACACCAAGTATAATCTGGGCCACAATACCCCAGGTCCTTGAAGCCACAATGATTTAAAATTCGATGGAAGCCATCCATTTGATTTTGGGAACGTTGAACACCTCCTGCTTTTTCAGTCATTGAAAGAATTTCATTAAAATCACCATAACAAAACCAAGGCAAATTAAATTGACTATTAAGATAGAAGAGGAGTTTCTAAGATTCTTCCCTTAGGTGTGTTTCCGAGTAACCATAAAACCCGGCAAATCTCCAAGAAAGACCATTTTCAGCTTCTGTGATTACAACATCGATGTGATGGTTGGAATAGCTCTTAATCTCCAAATTTATGTCACCAGACCATAGAAATGTAAGGCCTCCACTACGACCCCTGCTTGGAACATACAAACCGTTTGTGAAACCAAGTTTGAATTTTATTTTTTCCATATGTCTGCTCTTTGATTTAGTTTCCAAGAGGAAAACTAATTTGGGATTCCAGCGTCCACGTAGTCGCGGGGCGCAAAAACTGTCCGGGGGTTCCCAATTCCCCGGTAGTTTCAACATAGGGAATTCATGGCTCCCAGCGGTGCTGCTTGGCAGCCACCGCCGATCTCTCAGTGGTATCATGAGTGTTGGAGTGGTGTGAGTCACAATGTTTCTTTGGAGGTTTGCCTTCATTTTCTTCTTCTGAGAAGACTAACTTGCCTACTCTTTTAGAGCCCGAAAGCCCCCATCAAATTTTGAATATTTGGGTTAGTAGTTGGAGTTTGGGTTTGTTTTCCTTGGGCTCTAGCTATTCTTTTCCAATTTCCTTTTCTTGGGCTTAGGGGTACGGTGGAGGTTTCATTGCTAATGGGGGCTCATTTAGTTGTTTTAGTGGGCTGGTAATTTCATGGGCCTCAGATGGGGTTTGCTTAGGAAGGTCCATAATAGAAGACTCATCACAGACCTTATTTCCAGCTACTAAGATTTTTTAGGATTCACTAGAGCATATGTCAGAGAGAGGCATTGGGCTCAAAGGACTCACCTATTCACCTTTTGCCGGATTTTTAGCTGGTGACTTGACTGATAGCTTGGCAGAAACACCCTCTTGTCCTGGTTGCGTGTTCTTGGGATGTGCATGATTTTGATTTTGAATTTGAATAGTCCTTGGAAGTTCCACTTGCTCTGCCTCCATGTCCATTGAATCAGAGGCTGAAGGTGTTTGCCGATCAATAGAGCCACCTGCTTTTCATTCCTCAAATCCATCGCTACCTGATGCTTTTGTCTTCTCACTTCCACTTTTCAGACCCCCATTTGCCCGTAACCAATCACTGTATTGCCTCTGAGCTTCGGGATTGTTGGAGTTTCCTGAGCAGTGCCGTTCATCATGTCCCAGGATTCCACAAAGAAAACAAAAGGTGGGAAGCCTTTCATACTTAAAGGAAACCCAAAACTTCTCACCTTCCGGGTTAACGATGTTGCCACCCCTTCGCAGCGGCCTGTTTATGGGTAAATCCACACGTACCCTCATGAATTTTGCCTATTCCAACAGCCAAGAGCACTTATCTGTCTCTATATATTTTCCCAATTTGTTGCCTAAATCCCTTCCAACTTCTTCAGACATATTCTCAAAAGGAAGGCCCCAAACTTGGACCCAAAATGGAGAGTGGGTGAAAGAAATGTTTGTGACTGATAATCTCTTTTTCCATCTACACATGAGCAAGAGATTGTTGTCAAAATTCCACGGTCCATTCCTTTTAATCCATTCAATCTGGTACTTGAAGTTGAATTTGAACTGAAAAATATCTTTTCCAACATCCACGATCCTCAGATCTGATCCCAACTTCCAAGCTGATCTGAGAGTGCTTTTTGGAGCTCTCAAATTCTGATTTCGATCTGCAAGAAGACAGCCAAACAAACTTAGTGCACATTCCTCTAAAAGCTCTGATTTGCTAGTGGTTGTAATGGAGATGTCTTCTTCTTCTTCTTTGGTGAGTTGGAGATATTGTAATCCCTCTATAACTGCTTGGTCCATATCAGTGAGGTGTAGAGTAGAGATTATGGGCTATGGCATATCCAGCAATCCCGTAATAAGGAAGGAGGGAAGGCTCGTGCAAGACGAGAGAGAGAGGCTCGTGCTATAACGAGAGAAAAGGGCTCCTACACAAGGAGAGAAAAATGCATATATAAATGTGGATTTCATGGTTTAGAGTTAAGAATCCTTTAATTTTTATTAATGTTATATATACACTTTATGTAAATACTTTGTTAAATGTAAGAAAATAAAATATGTTAAATAATGTTACAAATATATATATATATATATATGTAAAAGTTATTCTTTGGACTTAATTTTTTATATATATTATTACGTTCAGGTCCGGCTCCCCTCCCGTTTGACAGCCTTTCGTTTTCTCCATTTTTTATTTTGATAAATGACACGTGGCAAAGAAGTAATCCAACTATTAGAAAAATGCCAACACAATCTCTCTATTCTTCTAATCTTCTTTCCCTCACCTCTCCTCTTCTCTCTGCAAATTACTGCCATCACCTGAGCATGAGAGACCCATCAATGGAAGCTTTATTCAACACAAGATTCCAAAGGAAATCAAATCCAGCAAATCAGATCCAGTACCTCTCTTCTCTAGATCTTTTACCCAGAAAAGACAGAATTAAAAAAAGAAAAAACCCAACTCAAGAATTAAAAAAACGCCAACTCAATTTCTCTATTTTTCTCATCTTAATTTCATTCTTTGGCTATCCTCTTCTCTCAACAAAATTACCGCTGTCACTGGGCAACTGTAAACGCAACCCACACTGCAAGTTATGATTCAAAACCAGATTTCAAAGCAAATCAAACTGTGGCTCGTCGGTGTGGATGGGTCTGCAGTTGGAGATAAGAGGCGCCAAAATGCTAATTGAGACTGTTTGCCGTTGGAGGTTGGGCATAGTGCTTCTGCTATGTAGTAATATTCCCTCATTTTTGTGATATATATTATGTCTATATGATTCAAATAAATTAATATTGGTATTGTCTTCGGATTTTTATTTTGTTAGATTTGACAATGATTTTCGCAGCAGTTTTTTTTTTTTTTTTTCCTTCTTCTTTTTAATTCTTGTCTTTCTGGGTAAAGATCTAGAGAAGAGAGGTATTGGATTTGTTTTGGCGGATTTGATTTGCTTTGGAATCTTGTGTTAAGTAAAGCTTTCATTGATGGGTCCCCCATGCTCAGCTGATGGCGGTAATTTGCAGAGAGCAAAGGAGAGGTGAGGGAAAGAAGATTAGAAAAATAGAGAGATTGTGTTGGCCTTTTTCTAATCGTTGGATTACTTATTTGTCACGTGTCATTCATCAAAATAAAAAAAAAAAGGAGAAAACGGGAGGCTTTCAAACGGGAGGGGAGCCGGACCCATTACGTTCACCACCAATTTGGCTAAATTGCATGTACCATAGTTTGTTGTTTTCCTTGCTAAACCTTATAGGATTGGAAACTGTAGCTATTTACAACTAATTTCCCGATCAACCTCTCATCAAAAAAAAAAAAATTTCCCGATCAACCTTTATATTATTTGTCTACTTAAAATTTTTTCTCTCCCTGACTCTTGGCAGTCTTGGAAAGTAAAAGCAACAAACTTAGGTTTTATTACTTAAGATTCAAACCTCTCCTATCTGTTCATCCAATCATAGTAGTGGACTATTTGTTCTTGTTACTTTCATTCGTCTTTTTTCTTTTCTTTAGAGCTCGTTCTTTCTTTACCTTTCTCTGTTCGTACTTTCCATTTTTGTTGCAACATGGACAAGGCTATGGAGAGCAATAGAAGAAGTTTAATCTTTTTGAAGAGGAAAAATGAGTTTTAGCGGCCAATTCTTAGGATGTGGCTCACTCTAAACAACAAGCCCAGTTTAGCATTTACAGACAAATAAAGATTTTAATAAGGAGGCATTTAAATCCACCCTTCAACGGCTTTGGTGAGGTTTCCATGGTGTAACTATCAAGGAAGTGGGGAACAATTTATTTTTGGCTATCTTTGTAATAGAGGAGAACATGAATGAAGTTCTAGACAGTAGTCCATGGGCTTATGACAAGAGACTTATTTTGTTGAAGCATTTCAATGGTGATTTCAGCCCAAGTAACGTGACTTTCCAACGTTCTCATTTTTGGATTCGGGTCTTTAACATTCCTATTAAAAGTATGAATAGAATTGTTGGTAATTGCATTGCCAAAGAGATCTGCATCCCTCTTTTGGTTGATGCTCCGAAGAGTGATCTTGCATAGGGCCCATTCCTTCGTATTCGGGTGGACATTGATATCACAAAGCCTTTGATGAGAGGAAAGATGATTCATATTGAAGATTTGGAAGAAGGGTGTGTTTATTTTAAATATGAGAGACCACCCATTTTTTGCTACCGTTGTGGTATATTTGGGCATCAGGATCAGGAATGTTGAAAAGTTAAAAATGGGTGTCTTTCTTCGAAGGAGGATGAATTCCAATTTGGCCCATGGCATCATGTTATGGCTCCAAGACTGAGTGAGAAGAAAAACAAATTCAGTCAAGCCAAATCAAGTGAAGAAGGTGCAGAGGAAACACAGGTCTCCAAGGAGGAAGAAGCTGATGATGAGCTGTCTTGGACCCACCATCAGCTGATTAATCGTCCGCCGGCTGGAAAATCTTCAACAAGAATAGTTGGACAACACAACAACTGCATGACTCCATTAGAAACTCAAATGTGCTGGAAAATTCAAAATCTCTAGATTCAATCAAATTTCAAATTTTGAGTGGGATAGTATTCTACCTAACCCCATAATTTCTAAAAGCCTTACCCCTATTCAAATCCAAACTCCATATTACTAGGTAATCCACAACAAATAAATTCTGAGGTATCTAAAACCAATGAGGTACTTCCTTTGGTTAAGTCTAGCTACCACTATTTTGGAGGAAAGTATTTCAAATACAAATACTCCAACAAATAACAAGAAGGATATGTGCTCTGGGCAACAATTGGAAGGCGAGAAGGATTAGAAGTTGTCTATCAAAGGAAACTTGGAAAAGATCTTAGATTTGTATGATAAAAATTGGAGATATTCAAATGTTGACGTTGAGATGGAGATAACCCCAAATATTTCAGAGGATTTTTCAGGCTATAACAAATCATCCCTTCAATCATGGAAACGTATCATGTGTAATTCCAACAATCAATCATCTCCTGATGTACAAAATAACTACTATTAGGTTCTAAGACTTTAAGAACTACTGTATTAGAACTTCAATTTATATATGTTGGCAAACCATGATCAAAAAATTTAGTCTAGGTTTAGACTTGCTCAAAGTTTGGATTGATGTAAAGTTGGAATCGAGTAATTGTAGGAATTACTATTCAAAATTTGCAAGGCTCAATCGATCGAAAGTTAGACTCGATCAATCAAAAGTCATGTATCAGTAATTTTCTACAAAATTCTCAAACTGGCCCAAGTCCATATGACATGTAGGGTTAAGTGTTTCACTCCAAGTATAAAAGGAAAAACCCTAGCTAGGTTTTAGAAGTCTTTTTTGAATTGTGTGTTAAATTTTTTGTGAGATCTGAGAGATGTTTACCTTCATACACACACATAGAGTTATCAAGATCAAGATTCACGTCAAGAACTTGATGATTGCTTCAGTTGCTGCATAAAGAACTTTCAAGAAGATCTGAAACCGTTGAGAGGTGTCTTAAAGTCACAAGTAGGAGAACTTGTGGTTGCTGCAGATCAAGGAAAGAAGTAGTCTATGGACTCGAAACTGTCACGTGGTCGTGGTAGTAAGTTTTCTACCAAGATAGCAATATGATGTTAGTGGTCTACGTCTTATTGTACAAATTTCAATTCTTTCATAGTGGATCTGTTTTTACCTTGAGGATAGCTAGATTAAATTTTCTCCAGATTTTTTACCGGTTTGGTTTTCTTGGGTCATCAGATTTGTGTGTTCTTTACTTTTCGCATTATATTTGTTTTACACATATTTGTTTAACCTAGATTTAATTAACAAACTTGTTAATCAACTTGGTTTAATATTATGTTAAACATATTGTGTTAAGGGGTCTAAAAACTAACAACTATGTTCATCCAACCAAATGCCCATCCATAGTTCCTTCTCCGTTAGAGTCTCCTGCTCACAAAAAACAAGCTATTGATAGTGATAGCCTGTGTCTTTCTCAACCCTTCGGTGGTGGTACTCTTTCACCCCCTCCTTCCACATGAAAATTTTAAGCCTTAATTGCTGAAGGCTTGGGACCCTAAAGATAGAACAAGACTTATGCTGTTTAGCGAGCAAAGAAGGTCCCAAAGTTTCTTTTTTCTGTTTGAAACTCAATTGGATGTGGATGGTTTTGCTAGATTACATTGGTGGGATTTGGTTTTCTTATACCCAACAATAGAGGTGAAGTGTTAGTTGCATCAAGTTTTCGGGTAGAGAAGAATTTGAATCCCCTTTGTACAACAACTTCTGTGATGAGGATAGCTTTGCAATTCTATGAAAAATATTAGTTTTTCAAAAATGGAAGTGGAATGCAACTTTACTGAACTTGTTGATCTTCTGAACTCTAATAGAATTTTCTCACTTGAGGTTTTTTGGATCCTTGAAGATGTTACTTTGATTAGAGATAGTTTTAATTATATTTCTTTTTGTTAATATTCTTTTACGATATAATCGTGCTATTCTAGCTCTGGCTAGTGCTACAAAAGAGAAAGAGGAGGTCATTGTTTGATTAGAAAAATGCCCCTCTTTTTTTCTTTTCCATTATAAAATGTGATTCTATATAAATAAAATCTACTATCGTTTTTACTATAAAAAAAAAATTATATATATTTAGTTTAGCCTCCTAAAGGAATTTCTTGGCTCCGCTACTATTCCTACTAATAACACTGATGTATTAAAACATGTTATGTCATGGATAGTTGTTTTAGTAATATATTTAAAGTTTAAATTTCATTAACTAGGATGATGTGTAATTTTTTTTAATATCTTCCAATAATCTAATGACGCATCAGATCCTTTCAAATAGAACAACAGATGTATCATTCTTTCATTGAAGGGTGTGAGAGAGAGATTTTACTCAAGATCCTTATTTTCAAAATCCCCATCTTTAACCTCAAATTTTACGAAACAAAAACGATGGAAGCAAAAAATAGTCTTAAATCTTCTTCAAAACTAGGGGCCCGTTTGGTAGGGCATTTCAAACACCAATTTTCAGTTTTTAAACAATATTACACACTTTTTCACCCACACGTATTTCAAAAAATTACAAGCAACACTACTCAAACTCCTCTACCAAACAGGCCTTATCATCTGTATCAAATGTTAATTTTTATTCGTTCTATATGCTTTTCAAAACAAATTAAAAGAATTTTTTTATTTTATTTTTATTTTTTGTAGGGGCAGGGTTTGAGCACTTCCTCTGTTGGATGAATGAACTCAGGTCCAACTAACCCAATACAATAAATTTATAGAGAATGGGTTCAAGAACTAAGCCTTAGTGAGGATTACAACAACTAAACATGGTTACAAATAGATTGAATAACAAGGATGTGGACTAAAGTGTGAATTTCTGTTCCTCGGCCCCCACTTGAGGAACTAGTAGTTCTTATTATTTCTTCAGTGCTTGACTACAAAGGTTTCAAGGATGATGCCATATTCTTTTCTTTTTTCTTCCTCCCCCCTTCCTGGAGGACTTCTTACATTATATACTCCCTCTTAGTTAATCTTGACCCTCCATTTGTTGATCATGTAGGTCACTACTTGAGTGCTTGTCTCATCAGCCGCCTTCTTAAGCTTTCTGTGAATTGCAGCAACCTAGGCAACACTGTTCAGGGGTCATTTCCTCATTAATGTGGCCAGAATGTTAGTTGTAGGCATTTAATGTGGAGGTGACAGTTTCTCCATGAATTGCTTCTCCACCATGCTTCTATGGCTGACCCATTGTACTTATCTTTTTCTTGGGATGCTCTGGGAGGCTACCTTTGATGGCGTGCTGCTCTTCCCTTTGATGGTTTTGGTTGGCCGAGGACAAGATTGTCCTCGGCGATGTTTCTTGACAATTTGGGCTTTCTACGTTCGTCCTCGGACGTTTCTTCCTCCTCAGCATGGGCCTTGGGCTTATTATAAAGTGGGCCGGGGTTGCCAAATTCTTCGACCCCACTATTTTTTTATAGAAGAGTTTTTTAAAAGAGTTGTTTATTCGTTTTGGTAATTATTAAGAGAATTGTTTAACTCTCTCTCTCTCTATATATAAATGATATGAAGGTACTGAACATTTTGATAATTTTTTTTTTCTAAATAATATTATGATAACTTTCCTACGTTCATGCACTAATTAATAAACAATGTATATTTTTTTATTGTTCACAACAATTAAGAAAATTCTTAATTCAATTTGCATTTCTATGGACAGTTGGTGTGAGTCGTGTGACTTCAGATTGAATAAAGTAAAGGAGAAAAAAAAAAAGTATTTGAGTGACAGTATTAACAAGAAAAATAGGGAAAACTACATACAATTTTTGCCACTACAATCAACGGAGTACAATGCAATAATTTCATATTCTTTGTATTATCCATTCTCCAATCCAACATCAATTACCATGGTGCGTTTCTTATTAGCTAGCAAGATACTACAATAATTTCTTCTTGGATGTTGCTCAGAGTACAAAAAACATATTGTCAGTTACTAGTTAAGGATTATGATGAGATGATATTTATGTGGAAGAAAGAGCCAAAACTGATGGAGCGACTTGCAGATAATTTTTCTAAGTAGAGAAAGAGCCAAAATTGATTACCTTGTCTCGTAAATATGGGTTGGGCATCTTGTAAACATCCATTAATATATTAATTTGAGAAAAGGTTTCCATTTATATTATAGATGTGAAAATTTATGTTGAAGATACTCGCTAACGGCTTGATTTTTGTGTGCCAAATATATGTATTAGAAACAAGGGTGCTTACGAATGGGGCAAGTGTTGAACAAGAAAATAGTATAGTCAACTTTAGAATAACAATTAAGAAAGGTTGATGAGAATCAACAAGCATTAAAGAATCCATTGTATGTTCCAGTTGGGCCTATTACTAGAGCAAGATCCAAGAAGATTAAAGAAGCACTTAATGGGCTGATTCAAGAAATTTGGGCTGATTCTAACACAGGACATTCCAAGCTTGGCCCAAAAGAAGATAAACGTGTAATAAATTTAATCCAAGCAGATAGGGCTGATCTAGCTTAATCGGGTGTGATTTATGGTGTGGATTAATGGTTGATTGACTTTCCAGCTCCATACCAATTAATAGCTATTTTTCCTATTTTGGAACTGCTAATTTCAGACCAAATCAACCCTAATTAGGCTTTTATTGTTTAGTACGTTTTTTTATATTTTCCTATTTTCAGTCATGTCTTATAAATAGGCTTTTATTTCAGACCAAATCAACCCTAATTAGTACGTTTTTTTATATTTTCCTAATCAGAGTACATGTTTTAAAATCAAGTTTACTATCCCTTTATCTTTTGTTTCTTGTTATCATCCTATCTTGCTCATTTTGTATTCATTATTCCTTGCTCTTGGTTTGACGTGCACCAAGTCAAAATTGTGCACCAAGTTCAAAAAAAGAAAAGATAAAACAACATGAAAAAAAAAAGTTCTCAAAAAAGAAAAGAAACAAAAAAATACTGTTTGTAGGTTCAGTTCTCTCAAACCAAAATATTGTTTTCTTTTGTCCTCTTCCTTTGGTTCATTGTTTCTGTAATATTTTCTTGCCATTGGTATCGATTTAAATACTATAAGTTAAATTTCTTGATCAAGTTTATTAGTTTAATAAAGAACTGAAAAAGGGGAATCTACAAATGGAAAAAGGTAAAAGAGTGTAAGACTAATATTAGGAAAAAACCAATTTAAGAGTGA